>OU026145.1:91008303-91238563 GCA_907269125.1 Eristalis pertinax
TTAAAAACTAAAGCTTAACCTAGATGGTAGAGAAAGAAAGGGAGGACTAGCGCAGGAAAGAATGGGACTGGAGGTGGTTTTGAAGTGAGGTTTTACTAAGGTGGAAATCGGAAGACTATTCCATAGTGTTAGCCAGGCTTAACATTCTTGATACCGGTGAGTTTAAGCCGTAATTAGTCCGATGTGGTCTAATGCGAAAGAGGGCTGCAGACCTTAAATTGTAGGGGTTGACGCTAAGAGACACAAATTCAAGAAGTGCGGGGCAGTCTGTATGACCGGTAATCAGTTGGTGGAGGAAGAGCAGATCGGCAGTTTTGCGACGGTTTTCGAGGGACTCGAGGCGAATTAGTTTAAGGCGATCAGAGTAAGGAGGTAAGTTGGTTCTGTCAGTCCAGGCAAGATCACGTAGAGCGAAACGTAGAAACCTACGCTGGACAGCTTCGATTCGATTCGACAGCTCACGGTCACAGATTACGCCTAAGTCGCGTAAAGATGATACTGAAGGGACTAGTTCATTGCTGAGGAAATAGTTTCTATGTGGATGCGGTGGACGTTTGAGGGAGTATGTAATGGATTGACATTTACTGATGTTAAGTTGGAAATCGATATTTTTTTACGCCATATAGAAAAACTATTTAGGTCACCTTGAAGAGATTATTAGTCAGAGGGGGAAAAGATGAACGAATAGATTTCCATGTCATCGGCGTGAACAGAGAGATGAGAGTTCATAATAATACGGTCAACATTGTTGATGGTAAGTACGAATATTAGTGGACCGAGGTGGCTACCTTGGGGTACGCCAGAAGTGGTTTTGATGGGCTTGGAGACAGACGATCTGAAGGTAACTGCGTATTCTCTGCTTTCCAAATAGGATTTGATCCATTTGATGAAGTGAGGTTGAAAACCTAGAGCTGCCAGTTTAAATATAATGACTGGCTGCGAAATTTTATCGAATGCTTTACTAAAGTCGGTGGCTATTACATCGACTTCTTGCCTTCTCAAATGCGCATAATGCCTTAGACACAAATTCAGTAAGGTTCGTAGTCGTCGATCTGCCTTTCAGGAAACCGTGTTGGGAAGTTAAAAATAATGCTTTGCAGTGCAAAAACATAGAATCGTACACAATGCTTTCGAATAGTTTAGGTACGCAAGATAGCTTAGCGATGGGACGATAGTTACTTATGTCGTTTTTTGGACCTTTCTTATGAATAGGGACAATAAAAGAGTTCTTCCAAAGCAGAGGGAAACATCCTTGTGAGAGGGACATATTGAAAAGAGTTGCTAGGGGTTGAGCAAGGTGTCCAGTGCATTTCTTAAGGACAATTGCGGGCAACCCATCGGGACCTGGGTTATAGTCGTCCTTAAGTGTGGTGATCTTTTCTTCAACCAGGCGCGCGGTTACGTGAATAGAAGCTAATCATGTTTGGGCGGAATTGTTCAGATATGAGAAGTAATCTTGATCGAGCTCAGCGGAACAACCATTGTACGATTGACTTAAGAAATTTGGGGATCAGATGAATTAGTGTTGCCAAATTTGAGATTAGGAGGATAACTATCACATTTTCGGTTGGCATTAATAAATCGGTAAAAATTCTTAGGATCCGTTATGAGATTGGATTGCATTCGGTCAATATATTTCAGATAGAGAGATTTATAAAGCTTAGCAAATTTTAGGTGAGTAAACTGGTAAATGGAGTGGTCGAAGCCAGAGCGAGATTTAAAGTAAGCTTTCCAAGGTTTGTTTCTTTTGTTACGAAGTGATCGTAATTGTTTATTATACCAAGGACGGGATGTTGGCCGATTTTGCATGGTATTTGAGAGGTACAGCTTTAACGAGACAACCGGAGATGATAGAGTAGAAGGACGAAAGGACGGTTTCGATATTAATGTAAGCAAGATTAAAATTAACGCGGCTAAGCAAAAAATTGAGCTTGACGAGAATAGTTTTTAAAATTAGCAAGAGTTCGTTGAAGATGGGCGATTCCTTTTGAAGCGATATGAGAGGCGAATGTGGATAAATCGGTAGCTACGTTAGTAGGGGGAATATTAAGACTCTCATGGAAATGGACGTAAATCTTTTTTAATTCGGAAGGTTCGGTTGGGAGGCCTTCTTGGTGGAGCGAAACCATAACATTTGTTTTGGTAATCCCGTTGACGCAGATGGAGTCATCCTTGTCATCCAAATACGCGAGATAGAGACGAATGTTTTCATAGATCTTACGATCACGTAAGCGTGAAAGGACATAACGTCCATCATTCCCAGAGTCGGTTAGTTGTTACGTTAGTTTAGCAGTAGGAGGAAACAGCGGGTCAATGAAGGAACGCGGTGGAGCTAACGATTTTGTGGGGTTAGTATTCGAAATATCAGAAGAAGATGGAGTAGAGTCGGAAAGAGGCTTTGCTGGTACAAATACTGGAGGACGATTGGGGTTGAGAGTGTGAGAATGAATAAAGTTTGGGTATTTGAGGGAAGGTTTGATAGAGGAGGATGCGCTGAGGTCAAATGATACGCGTTTGAAGTTAGGGAATCTCGTACTTGTTTTAAAGTTCGGATACAAGCCCGTTTTAAAATACCAATACTTACTGCTTACTGGATTGTTGGACAACGGACGATTAGGTGTGAAAATTGGGGGGTTAGATGTAGTTGGGCGAGATCTAGTGAGATTGTTAAGAAAAATGGGGTTGGAGGTTGGTGGTTGGGATCTAGGGCGAATGTTAAGAGAAGGGGGCTTCTGAGTAGCGAAATCCTGTCGGGGATTAGGCGAATTTAAACATTTTCTTATACTTAAACTTCCTAAGTTAAAGTTGCCTCCGAAAGGGTTGGCAATAAGCCATGCGTAATTCCTGGGGATGAAGGTCACGATTCGTTCATTTCTAAGCTTTTTCCATTGGTTGATGGCAAGATTGAGTCTCTGCTTAATTTTATTAACTTGAGTGATATGTTACGTGGGGCGCCGCTGATGATAAATGCAGACATGTCATTATCGTGTGATCGGTTGTTGTCCTGAAGTCTTGTTATTCTCGAATCCCACTCTGATTTCGTCCAGGTTGTGCCGAAAAAGTTGAGTTTAGGAGGAAGAGGAAGAGGAAGAGGAAGAGGGGGAGAGGCTTGTGAGCCGGTGTTGAAGATCTCGCATGAGGGAATTAACGATTTGTTGTTGTTGATAGACTCAAGTGTTGGAGTGGTGTTGGTGTTCGTCGCTGTTAGGAGCTGAGTTTCTTCGCTGAGTAGAGTAATTGCCTTGTCCATTGTATCAAATATTGTAGACTGTCGTCCACACAGAGATTCGATCGCCGCTTCGTTGTTCGCATTAGTTGGGAAGAGCGGTGTTGCCGACGTGGTGGATGACTGAAGAAGGATGTCCAAGTCCGTACGGATGCAGTTGACGGCATCGTTGGTGTTGTGAATTTCGTCGTTTTTGGATCGAATGATCTCCGTGAGCGCCGTTATGCTTTTATCCAGCCTCTTTATCGATTCGGTTATTGAGTCATTAGTCTCTTGGGCGAGTTGACTCATCAAAGGACCATATTAAACATCCGTGGAGACGTGTTTATCAGCCACTTTCAGGCGGTCGTTCCGCGGTGGAATGATATGCTCTAAATACGATTGAAGATCTTCAATCGATTTAGGTATAAGCCCAGTGCTTGAAAGCTTGCTTAAGGTCTTTGTGTTGAGATGTGTAAGATCGGCAAATAAGGATGTCATTGAATCGTTATGGCATTTTATTGCAAGCATGATATGCGATGCCGACAATTCTTTCCAAATAGGTCACACATATTGCATGACTCCACATCAGTCTTTGAGGTAGGTCGTGCAACGACCTTTTATGCCTACGCACGCGGGGTGATACGATTTTCCACAGAGTCCACTGCACATAATCATGTCACAAACGATATTTGAGCCGACCGAGCACATTTCACTAGCACAGCACTTTTCCATTTTGATATTATGATAGGTCGCGTGGTATGCGAAGAGCGTATGAAACAAAAAATTGAGCGCACAGCAAAAACTCGTGATGAAATAAGGGGAGCACTTTGGAGGTAATTAATATAAAGTGGAAACGGAAAAAACAGAAACACGTCTGAAATGCACAAAGGTAACAGTAAGACTGATTAATTAATATGAAATTTGCAATAATATTACACTTTAGGAAGATCATTAATGAACATTGAGAATGATAACGGACCGAGAATAGAACCGTGTGGTACTCCATTGTGAACATCACGAATACAAGACAGCTTAGAGTTATATAAACAGCTTGAACACGCTTAGTAAGGTATGAGAAGATTAAAATTTAATGGGATTACAGAAGTTAAATTGGGGGGACAGTTTATGACAAATTATTGACGGATTAGCACTGTCGAATGCTTTCAAAAAGTCAAGTAAAGCTAGTAAGGTTGTTTTATCTTCATCAATATCTTGTCGTATGTCGTCAGTCACTTTTAGTAGGGCTGTAACACGGCTATGTACTTTGTGAAGTCCTAACTGCATTGAATTTAATAGATTGTGTCCCTCAATGTAATCTTTAATGTCCCGACTGACAGACCCAATGCGGAAAAATGAATACTTTTGGGCAAAAGAAGATAAAGAGAAAGCGGATCTCTTCGCATATCATTTGGAAGCAACTTTTAGACCGATTTCATTTCTTATAATAATGTCGAATCTGCTCGAATGAATATTATTAGATGCTTAAGCCCGATTGTAGAAGAAAGGCTAAATCCAAATCGACATAATTCCAATATACTACAAACATTTCAAAATTAAGTACAGTTCTGTTCGGAGCTTTGACCGAGAAAGACTATCTCCCTTAAGCGATCATTCATAACATTCCAACCAAGATTCCCAAACGCGACCGGTCTCCTAATGTTGAAGACTATGTCTTCCAACACTAAAGTACGTAAAATGGGTTCTATAGAGAAAAATCCTAGACAAAATTTGTTCATTACTTTACAAACCCATCCGGACACTGATATCTCAGATATCGAATGTGAGTGCTAAGTCGAGCCACGTGCAATAAAAAAGAAAAAATTCCATCGGTGTGGGTTCTACAGAAAAGTGCTGGTGAAATTCATGCTCTGCTCCGTGAAATTAAAATTGAAAACTATTGTCTGAAGAAAATGAGCATTGGAATAAAAATTAATTGTGAGAGTGTTGATTCCCATCAAAAACTATGCGCTATTCTTAAATCGAGAAACTTGCAATTATTTTTTTACTCATGACCTTCCTACGTCAAAGTCATTTAGAGTGGTTTTCTATGGACTGGAGGAATTATCAACAGATGAACTCAAAAATTAATGTTATGTCACTTGGTCTGAAGTGTCATAACATTCAGCTCATCAAAAAACAATATGAACATTTCACTGATGTGTATTATTTAGTATTTCTTGAAGTCGGATCCATACGTCTGGCAGAACTTAAGAAAAACTTTAGAGCTGTGATTAAAACTCAAGTCAAATGGGACTTTTCAAGTAGGGAACACAACCGAGTTACGCAGTGCTAAATTTTGCCGGATGTACGGGCACGGGGAAAAAAATTGTCACATTAAGAACCATTGCGCCATCTGCTCCGAGTGTCACAAAACTAACGACTGTAACTCCAAAAACATAAAATGCGCCAATTGCAGTGGAACCCATAAATCTACCGACTTTACTTGTGTTAGTCGTCAAAGCGTTCTAGAAATGAGGGAAAAACTTTCGAGCAAAAACAAAATCAGTCGTGTCAAAAACGTTCAACCAACATTCTCACCAAACGTCATGGACTTTCAATCACTTCCAACACACCACAATTCAGCAGCAAGCGTTGCACCCACACTTACTGACACACGCACGACATCAAATGCATGGTCCTCAGCTACCAACAACAATCAGTAAAGAGCGGCGAAGAGCTTTTTTCATTAGAAGAAATCAACGCACTCACATCAGAGATGATCACCTTGTTCAGCAACTGCACCACTAAGGCGGAAAAATTTAATACCATCACTAAGTTGGCAATTAAGTATCTGTATAGCTCTAAGAAATGAATATAAGTAACATAAACATAATTTGTTGGAGTGCTAGAAGTATTCGAGGGAAACAAGTAGAATTTAATTCTTTTCTTAATACGTATGATATAGATTTAGCACTCTTATCAGAAACGTGGTTGAATTCAATCGATAGTCCCTCAATCACCGGTTACAAAACCTATCGTCTGGACAGGGAAGAGAAACGTGGTGGCGGGGTTGCCATTGTAGTTAAACGATATATCAAACACAAAGTACTTTCAATAGGAATTACGAAATAAATTGAAACTGTTGATATTGAAATACCTCTTGATAATGGACTGTCACTGAAAATATATACTCGCCGTAAAACCCACCACCCAAAATAGTATTGATTTTCGCAAAGATCTGATAAAACTAGTTAATACTAACGACTTGTACCTAATTGCCGGTGACTTTAACTGCAGGAACAGGCATTGGGGTTGTCTGAGGGCTAATAATTAGGGTAACATACTCGCAGATGTAAACTCAAGGCATCCATTCTTTATCCACCTAGTCCATTGTACATTCCATCAAATAGTAATTGGAATCCATCGACATTAGATATATTTCTTATAAACATTCCTGACGTTTTCAGTTCTCCTCTAACTCTCAACGAACTAGGTTCTGATCATCTGCCTGTTAAACGTACACTTCTATTTTTTCCTGTGCATGATAGAAATCAAATCTTGGACTTTAAAAAAGCAAACTGGACCTTATTTAAGAGACACGTAAAAAGAAAATTGGCTAGTGGTCAACTCCAATGTACAAGCAAATCTCATATTGACTAAAATATTTACTAATGCTATATTGGAAAGTATTGAGAGTTCAGTGCCAAAGAAAAACGTATCCCAATATTCACAAAACGTTCTTCCACGTTACATTGGGCAAATGATAACCCTAAGGAATTCGTGCAGATCGAGATGGAGCCGTACGAGAGACGAAATCTACCTAGGAGAATACAAAAAAAATTAACGACCTAGTTAAATTTGCAATTGCAAGCCTTAGAAACCAGTCATGGGAAGAAAGGCTTCAAGCTCTAGATACTGCTATCATGCATTGAAAAAGCTATCGCTCTAGCTAACAGCCTTTCAGACAACTACCACCCCTTCAGACAACTACCACCCCTTCACATTCGCCTATATTAATTCACACACGGTTCCAAGTCATGTCAGGTTAATAACACCATCAGAGCTGAAAAATATTGTTCAAAATCTATAAAATCTATAAACGAGAAGATGGTTTCGATGGAATCAAAAATGACTGCCTTAAAAATCTTCCCAGCTCTGCCTTCATCCAGCTAACTGATATTTTTAACAGCTGTCTTTCCTAAAAACTGGAAGGCTGCTAAAATAATCCCAATATTGAAATCTGGGATACCTTATATTAATATATGGTTACTTTTCTAAAAACTGGAAGGCTGCTAAAATAATCCCAATATTGAAACCCGGTAAGCCGCCTAAATTACCCAGCAACTATAGGCCCATTAGCCTGCTAGGCTCTATTAGCAAATGCCTTGAGAAACTGATTAAAAATATAATAGTGTCTTTCGTTGATGGAAATGCCATTTTACCCCCAGAGCAATTCGGTTACAGAGCTTTTCATAGCACTGCTCACCAAGTACATCGGATCACAAAACACGTCAAGCAAAATCTTTCAGTAGGCAATAGCACTGGTATAGTTGTGTTGGACTTAGAGAAAACGTTTGATACTGTCTGGCATAAGCTGCATAAGCTACTAAGTGTTAATCTCCCAATGTACCTTATAAAGATAATCCAGTCATTCCTCTCAACACGAAGTTTTAAGGTATTTATCAATAAGCATTTTTCAGAAGAAAAACAAACTAACGCAGGCGTTCCACAAGGGTCTGCCCTTGTTCCAGTCCTTTTCAACATATATACCTGTGATATTCCAAGACTTTCTAACTTTTTATTCATCCGATTCAACTGGTTTCAGTATTGAAACTAACTTGCAATCAGCTATAAATACTTTCGAAGAATATTGTAATTCCTGGAAAATTAAATTTAATGCTCCGAAGACCCAAGCTATTTTCTTTACGCGTAAAAGAAAAGCTTGTCTACTTCCTAGCAAGAACCTGCTACTCAACGACGTTCAGATCGAGTGGAAGTCCAGTGTAAAGTATCTAGGTATCTATTTAGATACGCTTAACTTTCAATCGGCATGTCCAAGAAATCGTTAAAAAAGTGAAGGTGAGGGTCCTCTGTCCATTTATTTGCAGAAACTCACAACTGGACTTTCACAACAAGTTATTAATTTATAAAGCTATTTTCCAAGCCATCATTTTCTATGGATTACCCGTGTGGGACAAGTGTGCAAAGACTCACCTGCGCAAACTTCAGATAGCTCAAAACAAAGTTTTGAAAATGATTTTCAACTTACCATGGTTTTTTTCTACAGAGGTACTTCATGAAATTGCTAACATAGAAATGGTTATACCAAGAATTGAAAAACTATGCCACAAACATAACATATCTTGCTTATCATCAGAAAATAACTTGATTTCAAATCTAGCTTCGTAAAAAGTGCAATACTTATATTATTTATTTATCTATTCAACCATATTTATTTATTTATTTACATATGTGTATTATTTATCTATTTATATTGTTTGTTATTATAAACAGTCTTAGAATGTTGTAATTCAATAACTAATATTATGTTGTATTCTATTACGAATAATACGTTTGTACCAAGAGTCTAAACTCACGGCTAATGTTCTTCAGATAAATATAGTTGTCATATTATGTACAACACTCTAAGATCAACCGTCAACCCATTGAGTTTGAAATAAAATAATATTATAACGAAGCATAAGAATATTGAGTTTTACTTTTATAAAACTAAATAAAACCAGCGAAAACATATATATTTATTTACTTATTTATCTATTTATTATTCCTCTATTAATTTATTTACAGATTTTTTATTTATTTATTTATATCTAATTACTTGTTTATTTATTTATTTATTTATTCTTACATATATTAACTTATTTATTTATTTATTCTTTCATATATTTAATTATCTATTTATTTATGTATTTATTTATTTTGTTCTCTGTGAATTATGTGTTTTAGTTGTTAAACTTTTGAAATCAAGTTATAAAGACGCCTCTCTCTTCCCTCTAGTGACTCTGTGATCTTTACTGAAGGTTTTTAGTGGCTTTTCCTTCAAATTGCATATGTGATATATTATTTAAGAACTTTTATAAATATTTTAGTAGTAAGGTAATAATCTCTGTAAACAAGTGATGTAATGTACAACCATTGTAAAATAACTGCCACAATAAATAAACAAACAAATAGCACAGCACATAAACGCAGCTGTCCTTTCAATTCTGGTTTAAAATAGCGTTCTCCAACATCTTCAAAGCACCACATCCCTTGACCTAGCACGGTCAATTCATACCGCGGTAGATTTCAAAAAATAGGAATTGGCCTAATTTAGCTTTTTGTAACCCGAACTATATTCCAAAATAGCTTTCCATTCTTGTGTAATTATCTTAGTTTCCTACTCCAATCCTCCTATGCTTTGCAATTTCTGCAGAGATAAGTTTATTGAACTTGTTTATATCGAATGGAAGTCAACCTTTGCCATTGCCTCTTTAAACAATTTATAAACCTAATGTTAATAAGAACACGATCTGGTATCTTTCTCCATGTACCAGTAACTTTAATAGAATCGAGTTGAATAACTTATCTGTAAGTTGGAAAAGTGTGGCGCTTCGAAAGGTGTATTGGTTTTAGATTATTGTGTCCATTTACTAATTTTGACCATTTATGGAGTTCGCCAACGGGCTCACCCAAATTTTTTTAAATACGAAAATGGAAAACTTGTCTAATAAATCTTCTCAATCTCCTATTTTGTATACATAGTTATTGTTGAAATATACAGTCTTATAGTCACATGAAGTCATGACAATTCCTGAAACATATGTATATCACGCACAGCACTCATGAGCGCGACTCAGTTTATTATTTTCATTGTTACTGTTACGCTGACAAACTCATTTATGTATTTTTTTAAATTTTATAACTAATATAATTCATTCATTTCATAACGAATATAATTCTTTCCTTTTATTTTAAAAGTAGTGGTGGCCCGTGGAGTTGTGGGTATATGCGTCGATTCCTACGCAGTTGGACCTACCTGTCTAGTTTCGATTCCAGATACGACAAGAAATACTTTTCACGGCCCCACCTCTTTTGAGTCACTGACAATGCTCAAAGAGTATAACTGTCCAAAAAAAGCTTCTCAAACTTGGCCGTTCGGAGTCCGCGTAAAACTGTAGGTCCCTTCCACTCGTGGTAGGAACAATAGCACGCACAACGCGAGCGGTTGCTTATATTATTTTATTTTAGAAGTCTAGTGTGTTAAATGTTTTCTTTATTGGGTATACGGGTATCGCAGTAAGACCGTTCCAGGGACCTTTTCAAGAAAGACGCGAGTCAATCGATAGTCAACAACAACACCACACTAGTCTATTCCGCGAGGTCAACTATATTGGAGTAATCCTGGATATGCGACTAAATTGGAATTGACATATCAAGTTCGTCATAGAGCGTGCTACTAGCGCACTGTAGGATAAGAGCTAGGATCTCCTTTGCAAAATTATTTATTGGTTGTAAAGAATAATAGCTTGTTTTTTTTATAACTTGTGCCATGGCTACCTTCCCCTCAACAGTTCTAGATCATATAGTCGGGATAACACTCTTACCAAGCTTCATTAGGAAGATAGTAGCTAGATATGCCATCAAACTGCAGCTAGGTTACGATTACATGCTATGCGACCTAATAGGTCACCTTAGATTACTCAACTTAATCCCTAATAGAAATATGTTTTGTACATTGACGAGAATTGGACCGATGGTGTCCCAACACTAGACCCAATAAGTCTTATATGGTACACAGATGGATCAAAAATGGATCGTAGAATCCATCTATTTCCAGACAGTTCCATAGCACTTGTTAAATGTTCCTAGGCACCACAATCCCATGCATTTTGAATTGATGGCATTTCTGAGAATCCTTTCCCTGTTACGGATGTTATGTTTATTGTTTTGAATCTTTCTCTGACAAGGCTTGGGTAGCTTTGGCTCGTTTCGGATCATGGTTTTGGTCCATGAACTTCCTTGAGTGCTTAATGCCCTCCTGGTTGTTCCACAACTGATTTCTTTCTTTAATGATCCATTTGCGTATATGGAGGCCCAATGAAAGATATTTGAGCACCTGCTTCGACTTGTATATGAGCCTTTTCATGGTTTTCATGTCCTCACATCCCCTTTAGTCTGTTATGTGTGTTATTATATGTAAGCTTACTGTTTCGTGATGTTCCCAGCCAACCTACAATCCTCTGCTGGACACAACAAAGTGAAGTTCGACTGGGTCCTTGGACACAAGGGCTGGCTGGCTCGGAATCTGCGTTACTAGGTCCTACATAGTGCTGTGATGTTCACTGGACAATATCTACGACGCGGACGAATGGGAAAACAAACTTCGCCTTTGATGAAAACCTATTCGCTTCCTGTTAGCCTACCTAATGAAGATGCGGGAGCTATAATTTCCCAGTTATTTTTCATACAAATATACCACGGTGGGTACTCGTGTACTAACTCAAGGGTAAGGGAATGTGTGGATTGATTATGTAGCATGTAGATTACGAAATTCGGCAGCCAATATATTGTCGAGAGACAGTTCAGTAACAGGGCTGATTAGTTTGAACATTCGCAATCGAGATTTTCATCCCGGTGTGAATGCATGAGTTGAAATATATTGCGGAAGCTCCACGCATGGGTTCTTAAAATGATTTCGGCAACACCGACAAAGCTGCCAACCATTAATGGTGGATTTAATTAGTAATGGTAAATTAATTAGAATAAAGTTAGAAAACGCTTATAAAAATTACAGGATGTGATTCTGCTTAGCTACTAAGATTTGGGATATTGTCTGGACGCAACCGTCGTAAGGCCAAATGATACATCTGCCTACTCTGCTGCCTTGTCATTCGAATTGGCAGCAGCTGGCAATGTTAGGGCATGACATTTTCATTCAAGCATAATTTAATAGGCGACATAACACCAATTATTTTACAATTGGATCGCCCTGTGAGCATTATCCGTACAAGCAATACCCTGTGCGAACATCCTAAGAACTGATTTTTTTAGTCAGCACTTCTTGTCCAATCTATACTCCAGAACTTCTTCAGTCTTACCTATGTAATTTTATTATTACTAGCGACCCGCGTCGGAAGTGTGTAATGTACATAGATACTTACATATAAGTCGATTAAAGATACAAAGTGAGGAATACAAATCTCTAACATACAGCATCACATGCATGCAATCTTTCAGGAAGAGAAACACAGCTGATCCATCACTGGGATAAGACCGGAAAACCCGGATATTTTGAATTTCTCTTTTGTTGGCAGATTTGTGTCTTGTGCTTTTATATAATTGAGGCGAAACGACCTCACATTTCTTGTCCTGGTGCGTGGTTGTACATATTGGTCAGTATGACATATTTCCTTAGCTGCTTCCTCGTATTTATCAAAATCGTTCCTTTTGGATTCAACGAATGGTTCCAAAATTTCTAATGAACGCACTGAAGATTCAAGAACCATTTTGGGTCCTGCTACATCTTGTTTGTAGCATTGAATCGCTGCAAGACCACCTTAAGTTCTTTAAGGCAAAGCGCGTGAGTCTTTCTTGGATGCAGTATTCCTGAATGGATATTACTAATGTAAAATAAAGCGTTTTTAGAGCATACACGTCTTTGAACGCTGCCAAGTTGCGTTTTAGAAAGTTTAGAAAGCAAGGACTTAGATTTGGAAGTTATATAATCCAAATGTGCTGAAAAGGACAGCGTATACTTAATTTCATTAACATATGAAAAGTTTCCATCATCAATGTAGTAATTGAAAACCACTCATGTTGATAACCGGAACGTTCTAAAAATCTACAAATAAAAATATTCAATTCTAGGTGATTGAAAAATGCAAAAATAAAAAAAAATATTTTTATCTTTTTGAAAATGTTTGCTATCTGCGATTGCGGAAATGGGTCATCTGCGAACTTTATTAAATTTAAACATTTAGAAAATTGTAAATATTAGGGAATATCATTAAAAAAATATTGAGAAGGTATCAAATGAACCTGGTAATCCCGAGTGAGCTTCAATGAAGAAATATTGCTCATCTTGAAATTTTTCAATCTGTTTACGGTTTGACAAATCATAACCATTCAAGCAAATCTAATTTGAATCCCATTTTAAACTTTTCCAATAAAAGTCCATGGTGGACTCTGTCCAAGGCTTTTACGAAATCTGTGTATGGAAACTTGCTGGGCTACAAAAATGCGTGAATATGCATAAGTTCGTCGTTGTGGAGGCACCACTAATAAATCCATGCTGACTTGGAGTTAAAATGTACGTGATTTTAAAACTAAGTCTAAGTCTAGGGATTGCTGAACGTTTTGAAACAGCTCTGTAGCTATTAATTAGTTGTTTGGGGCCACTTTTATATATACGACTTTAGAGCATATTTTCAATTCATTTCCTGTCGAAAATTACCAGTACGAAGCGATTCATTGAAAATAATGCTTAAAGCCCTATAAAGTGAATCGGGACACTTACATAATAAAAGAGGTGGAATCGAATCGACACCAGCCTTTATATTTAGATCTAAATGAGGAAAATATCGAAATCTACTACCAAAACATTTTGCATGTAAGGTTGCATGTAGACTTTGTATCGTAGGAACTTTCAGCATCGAATTCCATAGAATTAGGAAAAATCGATCTATGACGCTTTGAATTTATCCAAACCCAAAAAGATATAGGATTGTGGGTGTTTTTATAAACGTGGGAAATCTGCGCTAGTACAATCGCATTTCTTTTCTCATGCGTTTTTGATCACACACAAAGTGCAGTGCTTTCTTCAGTGTAAAATATTTTTCTTCCAATCGACCCTGACCGACATCGATGAGCTATTGACGTATATGAACGGTAAGCACTGAGGTTGAACATGTATAACGCAGTCTCTTGTTAGCCTGACGTCTATGAAAACACCCTATATTTGATATTCCTTTCAATAGTATTCATATATTTGGAATAAATGAAAAGTCAAATTCTTCAAGCTCCTTCAGGTACCCAGCCAGTACCTGTCGTAAGTGGACTGTTACAATATTAACAAATTGTAACCTTGACTACAGTGATAATTACATTGACTTGACATTGAGGTCAGTCTGTAGCTCTGCAGACAATTCGGCCTATACGGCCAGGAAGAGAAATGAACCCGGAGCTGTACAGACAAATAAAATATAATCTTTCGCTATGCGAGCGACAAAGGAGGCAAAAACCCGATATGGGTGTACCTCCATCCAAAGAAAGGGGAAAGGGGAGTTAGGCTGTTGGAGGAAAGGGGAGTTAGGCTAGAACGAAATGGAACAACAAACTCCCAGACGAACCTAGTACCAGCCACTCTGCCAAGGGGCTGCCCAGTAAAAATAAGACGATTGACAAGCTGAAGTGCAAACCTGCATCAGGTGTGCATGAGGCCGGATCCCACACGAATCAAACGTTCAAAAGGCCGAGGTCCCAGGACGTAGCCCAAAAACTCCGAAGAGGATAAGGAGTGCCGAAATGGCGAACCGACCCTCCAGTGAAGTCATTAGGGACAACCTCACCTTCGCAGATTAAGGTCAGACCGCGTGCCAGAGGATGGATAACTCCAGGTTTGGATGAACCTGGCCAAATCCTGGTGCTATTAAGGGCACAAAATCCAGATGTCCCTATGGATAACTGGAAGGTCATAAGACTAGCTTCCTTCATGAAGAGAAATCAACGCTCCCTAAGAAGAATTCTAGTGATGAGTCATCCGAATCGGAAGGCAACGTTACTATAAAAGAGATATGACATCATGAGGTGGTGCAGATAAGTCTACAACATTCTTAGGCAACATATATCAACCTTATTCTCAGTCTCCTGAAGAACGGAGAAGAAATAACAATCATCCAGGAAACATGGATCAGTAAAGAAGAAAACATGCATATATGTAATTCGACGAATAAGGACCAGTTTCAGAATCCAGCGAACCTAATAAAGAAGGCAGTGGAAGCGGCACAGGGCCATATCCCCTTGGTGATAGGTGCAGACGCAACTATTCGACTATATAATAGAATCGAGTCTCCATGTGCGTAACGTCGGCTCAGAGCCACCCAGGTTAAGAGAGGAGCTTTTGGACATCACTATGGTGACTAGTAATTCAGAATTATCCGTCAAAAAGTGGGCCGTATCTAATGTTGTATCCTTCTCGGATCATCACCACAGGCTAGCATCTTCAGAAATCCCAAGAAAGCAAACTGGCCAAAATATGAAAAGATCCTACAACGATACCTTAATCAAAAAACAGGAGATTGAAAAGCTGAAAGCTTGAAAAGGATAAGGATGTCACAACATCAAAGAACTCTGCTTTAAACGCTGCCTGTTCCCTATGTAGACAGACAGAAGGGAGTCACCTTGGTGGAACTCAGACCTAGCTGAACTACGCAAAGCCAGCTTAAATAGAGCAAAAGTCTGGAAAGCATTTTGTGGAGGCATTGAAACCACTAAGGACTGTTTTGTTATCTAAGACTGCGACAATTCAAACTTATATACAAAAATATCCAGTCTTGTCTCCTCTACTCTGGATCATAGTAGTCGACAATATAATCACTAGATTAAGTATGATAGGAAGCAAAAAGTCAGCCTATGCGGACGACGGCGTTTAAAGTAAAGTATTACAGGAGCACTCAGAACACACCCACAGCCACCCTAGAAATGCACATTAATGCACCTTCTTCCCCTAGATATCTGTGGGAAGTTTACGTCTACGCATGTACCGATACGACTAAGAGAGTGCAATCGCTGGAATAAGACTTACAGCAAAGGGCATATGGAAATACTCCAAAATTCCAAGATTCAAAGGAGGCAGATTATCTGACGCCCTAACGGGAATTCGATATAAAACACAAAAAACCATATTCCCCACTAGAAAAGACTGGGAGAAAGACAAAGTCCGCAACCATGCTACAATCGAAATTTACGCAGACGGATCCAAATCGGATGAAGGCACAGGTTCAGGTATATACGCCAGATCGCCTGAGATATCCATGGTTATCCGGCTACCGAACCACTGCTGTGTATTCCAGGCAGAAGTTACTGTTCAAGAGGCAGACCAACGACTATCAATGAGTCCGATAGATGGGAAAATATATATGTTTTATACATATATAGTCTGGTCAGCCATAAAGGATCTGGAAACACCATACATCAACTCCAAGATGGTAAAACTCTGCCAATCTTACCCTGTCCCCGGTCATAAAAAAGGGGGCAGGTTTGCCGCTGGCACTGAATCCCGCGACACCTCATCCCCCACTGAAAGCCGTAAAATCGCTACTAATGACGAACGCCAACAACGACACCAATCACAGGTGGGCGCTTAGATATATCAGATCATCAAAATCAATGTGGCCTGCACAAAAAAGGACTAACATCTACTAGAATACAGGAATTAGACAGGATAACGTTTGGCTGCGAACCTAGGTATAGTGTGTGTATGTTTAACCCGTACAGATTGGCGGTTGTGAGGAGGGCTAACAAACCGGCCACAAAAAATAATCATGTTATGAGAGAGCAAGCTGCATCGGATGAACGCACGGAATCACAACGACGACACGGCGTGAATAACAATGATTTGCGAATTGACTCTTTGAATTTAAGAACACTACTTATAATCCAGGAGCCGCGGTATAAAGTGGATATTACTGCAATTCAAGAAATCTCTAGGACGATGCCTGTCCGTACAAACCGAACAATCAACCCGATAGGCAAACGTGTAGCTAGCGCAAGTGTGATGAACATAAATTAGGGCATTAATATGCGGTGGGTGCATTTGGGTATATTGACTATTGAATGAGAAATTGTAGGGATGGAAACAAACCAAATGGATATAAAAGGGAATGAATCGAAAGGATAGGCAGAGCCTTTTTAACAAAGCTCAGACAGCGGACCAAATAGAAACAAATAAATATTAATATATTATAATATAAAATCGTTTTATTTTGCTCTCCGTCATTGTACTCTTCCCTCAACATACGAGGAAGCACAGGCAATTAGCCGTCAGTACCTGGTGGCAGCGATGGGATAGACTAAAAATGGCTATCTCTACTACAATAACAGGAGTACTGGGGCTATACAGCAGAATTTTTCTTTTTTTACTAAAGTAAAATTGTGAAAAATTGTGTTTTAGAAGCCCTACAAGCGTAAGTCCTTGCCAGCTCTAGAGCGATGGTATTTGGCCGGCAGTAGGCACTGTAAAAATATCAGGAGTACTCAACTCTAGTTCGCGAAGTATGACTGGCAAAGCATCGACAGCAGCACCTTTAAAAACAAACCAGACTCGACAACAGCAGCCGCAGAGACCAGTAGCCAAGGTTAGGGTGGTAGATCCCTAACACACACATAACAATATAATTAATTAAATTTATACAAGTAACTTTACAACATTGTGCATTATTACTACAAGTACTACTATTATTATTACCACTGTTATGTATGGCTAGTGTATATAGGTATTTTTTTTTCTAGCGAATCTTTATATATAATTTAACTTTGGGCGGCGTTCACGAATTGCAATATTAAGGAATATTCTTATTAGATGAGGGGCTAATACATCGGCATGTAAGAAAATAAATGTAACACATTATGTTACTCTAATATAATTTGATTTTACTAATAAATCAAATTATGGTTAAATTAAAAATTAGGCCCGAGTGTAACTATTGTGTACAAGAAGCAATTTGTTTTAAGAGATACAATGACAAAAAAAAAGCCAGACCAATTGAACAATTTTAAAGCTCTGCTCTTTCTAAAAGTACTTATTTACGTCTATCAATATGTATTTATCCCATTTCAAAATTTAAATCCAACAATATACATACATAGAGTAATTAACTCATGTAGACTTTGCTGACCCATGGTTGCAGTAACGCCTTGTTTGTACACGTTTATTTTCTGGGCGTCGAATCATTGCCGAATCATATGAAATTAAACGCAACTAACGCATAAATATACATTTTATTTATATTTTATTTCTTTCGTTATATTCATTAATAAAACTGGCTATTTACAAAATATTTTACTGTTGTCTAATTGTAGGTAAACATTAAGAAATAGTCTGCTTTTGATTATAATTCACGAACACCCCCAAATATATAATTGTTGATGAATGTCAAATTCACGAATTCTGTGGGCAATTCATGAATTTTGACTTTTTTGAAAGCAGAAATTCACAAATCCGCCGCTATTTTCGTGGGGTAGGGATTTTTGCAAACAAGTGTGCGTGAATATGAGACAATGTTCGATGAATTGTAAATAACTGTCAAAAATTCGTGAATAACCGTCATAAATTAGGTGAATATGCGTCAAATTCGTCGATAGAGCAGGGGTCAATCAGCTGTGAAGTCGACTATCTCTATACTCCCTTATTTGTGCCTATAACCAATTAAATGTCAATTCAGCATTCAAGTGTCAATGGCTTTCGAGTTACGCAAATGTATGTATGCCTTATTGTTATTCGAAACCCAACGGAAACTGAATGAATTTTAAGAAATAATAAAGATAGAAATGTAGACCAGAGAACTTGACACTTCAAACAAATCGGTTGTGCTACTTTTTGGTATGATTTCGTGTTGTGTAGTGACGGCAAATTATAACTAGCGCATTCGGTAATTTTCTTTCTAAACGGGAAAGGAAAAACGAACTTACAATAAAGTGTAAAAGTGCTTAAAGAGGTACTAAAGATAAGTACCTGAGGAAGAAAAGTGCTTAAAGAGGAACTAAAAATAAGTACCTCAGAAATAAATCCAGCGAAAAAGTAAAAAAAAAGGAATCTAAGAAGCATAAGTGCATTAAACATTTTATAAAGACTACAGCATAGTGTAAAATATCAAAATAGGGAGCCGAGATAATCGTCTAAGATTATTTGACAAAAATCGCGACATCAGCAGTAATCTGGAGAATAATATGGAACGCCACTTAACACTTTGGCAAATGTTCTTGTTATTGAACAATAACAACTGCAGTAACAGGGACGAGGAATACGAGTGGAAAAGGAGATTGAATACATCCCAATGTGTTCCGGGAACAAGAATGAATTCACTCAATTCCTAACGGTCGTGGAGAACCACTTATCATCTGCCGAAGACGTAAGGAAAACGGAGGTATACAATGCCATTTTCTGTTGTACTCAACTATCACTGGCCAGGCGAAAAATTGCATTTACCAATATCAACCAGCGACCTGGCAGGAGGCAAGGAATTGACTGGTACAACATTTCCGGCCCATAATCGATCTTAGCTGAATCCTCAAGAAAATGAGTTATGTAAAGGTAAATAGTATCCTAGAATTATGCAATAAGGTAGACCTAATACAGAGTGAATTATATGAATACGCAGTCTACGAAGAAAACTGCAAGGAAGTAGTTGATTCAATTTGTCATAGTGAGGGGAATTTACTGAAAAATGCAAAATCTAATTTCAATGTAAATGCAAGCAACCAGTAATGGAAGTGCCAAATCAATGCAAGGTAGATTGGCAGCTTTAATTCAAACAATAACAGAAATGATTTTGGCAGAAATGTGGAATCAACAAGACTGTCGAATTTCAACGTCAATAATTTCAATCCAAGAAATAATTTTAACCATATATCAGATCAGGTTAGACACAACACTTTCAATCCATCAGGACAATATAGAAATATGAGTCAAAACCCAAATCACATGGACGTAAACAATGTTTCATCAAACGATGTACACAATCCCAATCAGAGTAATTCTAATAATTCTAATGTTCAAGCTATTAATAACGTTGAATCTGGAAATTTTCTAAACTAAGCCTGGGAGATACAATTTTTTGTAATCTTACAATAAGCGGGAAAACGTACAAAGCCTTAGTAGATACAGACTCTACCATTAGTCTTATAAACTCTTCGAATGTAGATTGTTCTTGTTTCGAGATATTGGAAAAAAATGTGTCCTTTAATACTATAAATAATGTCACAACAGAAAAAGTTAAAATAATAGTTACTGACGCCCCTAAGGAATTTCGATGAGTCAGAAGTGTAAATTAAAATGGTACCAAATGAGTTTGAATAATAAAACATATGATACGCTTATAATAATATAATATGGGTGGCGCTATAACCCGTAAAGGGCCAGGGCCTAGCTTCTCAGCAACCACTCGTGTTGTGCGTGCTATTGTTCTATCACGAGTGGAAGGGACCTACAGTTTTATGCCGACTCCGAACGGCCAAGTTTGAGAAGCTTTTTCTGGACAGTTATACTCTTTGAGCATTGTCAGTGACTCGAAAGAGGTAGGGCCGTGTAAAGTATTTCTTGTCGTACCAGGAATCGAACCTAGACAAGTAGGTCCAAGTGCGTAGGAGTCGGGATTTTATAAGAAAAAGCGTTATGGAGATAAATATTAATCAAATGTTCATGAAATTAATAAAATAAAGTTAATATAAAACTATTCTTAGAAGACTACGAAACAGTAGAATGCTATCAATTAGAAAATCGAAATTATATAGAAATAGACTTACTACATTTAAATAAACATGAGAGCCAATAAATTATAAAGATCTTGAGTCAATTCAGACATTTAGTATATAGAGACGGGGATCAGTTGGCTGACACCGATACAATAATGCACGAAATAACAAATAAATTCTCGTTTATGAAGACTACCTCCAAAACATGAACACGAAGTCAAAAATCAAATAGAAGAAATGGAACGTCAGAATATTATCAGGAAATCTAATAACCGATACCCTTCTCCAATCGTCGTAGTACTCAAAAAATAGATAACTCCGGTAAACAAAAGTTTAGATTGTTTGTCGACGACAGACGACTGAATGAAATAACGCCAGATGACAAATATCCTAATATAGACAATATATTAGATAAGCTAGGAATGGCTCAATATTTCACAACATTAGATCCAGCCAAAGGTCATAACCAAATAAAAATGCATACACGAGATATTCATAAGACAGCATTTGTTACGCCAAATGGTCTATATGAGTTCACTCGGATGACCTTTGGTCTGCAAAATGCACCAGCCGCTTTTCAGAGACTGGTGAATGAGATATAAAGAGATCATCTCAATAAGATCTGTGTTGTATATCTTATATTCTCAACAAGTCTAGAAGAACACCTTTCTGCAATTAAAACAATTTTTAATGTGTTAGCTAAGCACAATCTAAACGTGCAGTTTGACAAATGCTTATTCTTAAACCACGATACGGGGTTTTGGGTCATATTTTAAGCAGTGAGGGTATGAAACCAAACCCAAATAAAATTTAATGTGTTTTAGACTTCCCCCTCCCCACAACAGAAAAACAGTTAAAGGGCTTTCTTGGAAGTTTGTCAAAAATTATTCCAGAATCCCAAAATATCCCATGATTAAATAGTTGAAAAAATATACTAAGATCAACGTAAATGATCCAGAGTACATTCAAGCATTTGAAACATTGAAGCTTAATATCGTCAGGGTGATTGACGATCCTTAGAATAGTAAAATTTCAACAGACCTTTTATCCTTTGTACTGATGCATCCAACTATGGTATTTGGGCAGTTTTCACCCAAGAAGGCCACCCTGTTTGCTATGCTTCAAGAACACTAAATGACGCCAAAAAAAATACTCAGCACAAGATAAGGAATTCTTAGCCATAGTCTGGTCAGTAACTTATTTTCGTCCTTATCTTTGGGGGAATAAATTCAAGACAGTTACAGATCATCATACAGATCAAATATTTAAATACAAAATATAATGGAAATTAATTTTCTCAAACGGAGAGAATATAAAGTCGCATACTTCCTAAGCAGAATAGAGAATGTAGACAATTTAGAAGACGACACAGCTTCAGATCATCCAACCGTTCACTCTGCCCCAGACCAACAACTTGACCATTTTCAATTAAGGAAGAAATAGTCAACAAATATAAAATACAATGTTACAAATGAAATAAAGGTAGTTCATGGCAGAAAAATAGTCCAAGTTGATATGACTAAAAATCAGTCATATTGGAAATAACTTTTTAAGAAAACCATTAGGAGGAGTAGGAATTTATTCTGATTTATCTTATAGTGAATACAACAAAGTACAGCAGATTCTCATAGTACTTTTTAGAGAAAATAAAAAGTTTTTATTTGTTAAGTGTTCCATGAGAGCACAAGAAAAAACGGTAGAAGAACCACATAGACAAATGTCGCGCTACCATTTTAAAGAAGTTGCCATTATGGCGTTTCGGAAACATATTGTACATTAAAAAACAAAAATTACTTTCCCAAATTAATTTTCGAAATTTCCAAAGTAATAGGAAATTGTTATACTTGCCAAGAGGGTAAGTATGATAGAAAACCCCTAAAACCTAAATTTAAAATTACAGAAACACCATCCCAACACATATGCCTACCGTAAAAACTGGGTAATTAAAATACAATGTATGGAACAACAATTCACAAGGTTTAAGAAATCTAAAAAAATAATTTGCGATAATGAGTTTAAATCTGCCAACATAACAGAATATCTTAGTAGTGCATACAGCCAAACCGAATGCTCATACTGGTAATGCTGACATTGAACGACTACATTCCACCTTACTTGAAATTCTGCTAACTATGAGATAAGAGGACATTTCAACAAATCAGTTCAAATATATAATAATAGGTATCACTCAACTCTTGGTATGAGTCCTAATACAGCGAAAGGAACAAACGCTGAACAGCTTAAGGAAAAAATTTAAAAAAACATAAGCAGAGTGTCATAGACGAAAGAAATGCGAATAGGGAGGAGTATTAAAGGCGACATGAATGGTATATTAGAAATCTATCGAAAGACTATCGAAAACACAATCTGCAAAATATTCACCCTACCACTATTAAAAGACCAAACAAATTTGCAGACATCTAATTGGCTGGCGATTATAGGAGTGTTTATACCAATGGCGGAACCAACATTTGTTGTTACACCAATTAACGCTAACAAGGCATTGATTGTATTAGATAGAGGTCCAGTAGAGTTAATTCAAAGTTACCAAACTATATTACACATTATTAATACTTCTAATATCCTAGATACTATTGATGCAATAGAGCTCAATCTACACAAACTCGAATTAGATAACAATGTTGCAAGCGAAGTTATAAATATAAAAGCAAAATTAAAAGCTGTAATTCTGATGACAAGAGAAACGCGAGGTCTGATGAATTTTATTGGAACTGGTCAGAAATAGTTATTTCGATTTTTATAAATTAAAACATTCTAGAGTATGCTTAATGAAATACAATAGAGAATCGATAGTTTTAGTTTTAAAACTTCTAAAAGAATATATACAGGTAGACTATATAATGATTATTCTTATACCGAACATGGAATTTAAAGAATTAAATGTAAATGAAAGGACATATGTTGAGACAAATGGCACAAAGTTCGAATATAATCCAAATAACATTTACTTTAAGGATTTGAATGTAACTAATAACTGTTTAACAAAACTTGAATGTTACTATAGATATAATATTGAAAGTGAAATAATAATTTGTAAAAATGTTCGCGATGAAAATGTAAAAAAATAAATGTGACGATCGAAAACTTAAGCTAAATAGAAATGTAAATAATTGTTCAATAAATGCTACAACAATGAACTATGATCTCGAATTTATAAATATGTTTTGGTATGGAGACGAGGAAAACCTCTCAAAAAAAGAAAAACATAATTTTGAACAGATACTAAAAACATTTCAAATAGAAAATTTAAAGAAAATTCAAGATCTTCATTACCATAAAAACACTAGTTGTGCTATAAGTGCATCCGTATTAAGTGGATTACTTTTAATTGTAATAATACTTTTTTGTTTGATAAAGAAACATAGGAAATTAAAAGTCACAACTATAAACTCTCATGAAATTGTAAAACCTGAACAGAAAACAGTTCAGGAGAATTTTGTATCAAATGGGGGTGAAGTTGCACAAATATAATATATGAATCACCGATGACGCAACACCAACAGCAAGCAAGTCGAATTCATCGCAACATTAAACCTCTGCACTGACGCAGCGAATATGGATAAATGTAAATATGCGAATGACTTCGCACTGGGTCAAGCCATCGATCCATTATGCTTACCGTGCATTGCCGGCATTACCGGCAGTAATGTAGGTTAAGACATAATTGTAATTTGTAGTGTAAGCTAGATTTACGTATAAAAGATGTGAACAAATCGTGAATAAATGTCAGTCAGTTGATAGAACTTTCTGAACGCATTTTAATTAATTAATTCTTTCTTGCAGCAATTGCTCCAAGTTCAAGTGCTTGGTGCATCACCGATAACCAACTCCAAGTTTAAGTGCTTGGTGTATTCATTCACAATCCGCTCCAAGCTTATGTGCTTGGTGCATCCATTCAGGAAAACGCTCCTGAACATTTTGGTGACCCCGACGTCATCCTGCCCAAGGATCACTCTCATTAGACGCCATACAAGTGGCATCAGATCCACATCAAGGATCTACAAAGAGGACACAAATTCTACATCGACTACACAAGATCAAAAACAAGGATCATAATCATATTTAATCCATTGAGGAAAAGATTAGAACAAAATGACATCCTTTGAAGAGTTGATTGTGGAGCGCATTTGAAGCGACCAATGGAAAAATAAAATCATTGACGAATCCAGTTGATCACAAGTACTTCGTCAATGACTATTTTAACCAGATAGCAACTATATGGCAAGAATATAAACACCGGTTTGAAGATGAAATAAGTTCAATCATGAACGCAAAAGAGAAGGCAAGCATATGAAACATAAGCCCAATAAAAGCGACAGTGGAAGCTGTGGAAGAGACAACATCAAAAATTATTGGTGCAATAAGACGACAGGCAGCAATCATGAGTTCATTGCGCAGGCTAATCGAAGACTTATCTCTAAAGGAAGATCAACCCCCACAGTACTACGAATTGAATTATCGTACAATCGAGCAGTTTTGGCAGCAAATAGAAGTCTTAGATTACACCATTTGGGAATTGAATGGCAATCCTACAGATATTGGGTACAATTACATGGAATTTACTGCAATGGAGAAATCAGCACGAGAGAATCTTGTTGCATTATCAATAAGGCTACGGTCACAAGGCAATGTGGAAATTGTGGAAGGTTCCTCATCGAATCAGCATCAAAACATTAATCAAACCTCATTAAACCTCCCAAAAGTAACGATCCCAATTTGATGGCGATTACCTACAGTGTAGACAATTTTTTGATCTTTTCTCCCAAATGGTTGACAAGCAACCAATACCGAACATACAAAAAATGTGGTATCTAAAAACACATCTAACCGGAGAAGCGGAGCATCTCATTCGCCATTTGTCACTCACGGAGGACAAGTATAAAATGGCATGGAGCATGCTTCAAGATCGCTACAACAACATCAGGCTCCTTACGTCAACACTACTACAAAAAATAACGGGGCAACCCATTCAAACCCAGCCTCAACCCTCTGCATGGTCCAACAAGGCTCTTCATGATACCACTCAAGAATGCCTGATGGCATTACATAACATCGGTATTGAAACCGAAACCTGGGACCCTCTCCTACTTCATTTACTAGCGCCCAAGCTAGATCAAAATACAAGGGTCCTGCACGAACAATCGCTCAAGAAACCGAAGGAAGTACAGACCGTAAAAGAATTCCTAACGTTTCTTGAGAACCAATTTCAATCACTAGAGTCAATCGGACGAAGGAAGAGGGATACGTCAACTCGTGCTTGTGCATCATTGACGTCAAGTAACAACAACAATCGGAATTGCAAGATTTGTGGAACGGGAATGCACCCAGTATTTGCCTGCAACCACTTTATACAATTGCAGCCAACAGAACTTTCACAGTTAGCGCAAAAACATAAGCTTTGCCTTAATTGTCTAAGACCCGGCCATGCAGCAAACAATTGCCATTCAAGAAGTTGTCTACGGTGTGGACAAAGGCACAACACGATGCTACATCGTGAAAGCATCACTAAGGGTCCCATCAACAACAGCCATGCAAGCAGGTGGCAGCAGGCATCAGAATACGACAAAACAATCGGTAACACTAGCAGCATCCAAGAGTTCAGAAGGAAATCATTACGTACTTCTGAGTTCCGCCGTCGTAGAACTGGTTGCCACCAACGGACAGAAAACGAAATGCAGAGCCATTCTAGATTCAGGTTCTCAAGTAAACCTGATAACAAAACGCCTAGTTAAGAGACTAGGGCTAAGTAAAATAACTTCGTCAATGAGTATTCAAGGGATTGGCGAAGGAAGAAAGGAAGCCCATCAACGCGTGAACGTAAAGTTGCAATCAACAACAACTGGTTTCATTACTCATCTTGAAGCATTTGTTCTGTCACGGATCATACCACCACAACCCTCCAAATACATTGACATTTCATCATGGCCTATACCAAAAAATATTTCACTGGCAGATCTGAAGTTTAATCACCCCGACAATATAGATGTTCTCCTTGGTGCAGAATTCTACCATCAACTACTCTCCATTGGACAGATACGGTTGGCTAACAATTTACCTACATTACAAAATACTGTCCTCGGATGGATTCTGGCTGGAAAAGTAGGTGTAACAGGACAAAAGACTGCAACGTGTGGCATCTCAACTTATGATGACAATAACCTCCATCAGATGATTGAAAGACTATGGAATCTGGAAGAAGTTGAACCGGCGAGTAGCAAGTTGTCAAAATCAGAAGAGATGTGTGGAACTCACTTTGTACAAAACACGCAGAAAACCAATGACGGTCGTTTCATGGTCAAATTGCCATTCCATGGAAATCCATCTACCCTTGACAGTTCCAATGAAATAGCAATCAACAGATTTTTGGCTCTTGAGCGGCGGTTAGCAAAAAACAAAGAAGTGATGAACCAATATAGCCAATTTATGAAGGAATATGAAGATCTAGGTCATATGACAGAAATCGACTTCAATGACATGGTTATAACAAACTACGTCATTCCCCACCATTGTGTGTTCAAAGAGGACAGCAGCACTACAAAACTTCGAGTAGTTTTTGACGCTTCATCGAAAACATCAACTGGAATATCTTTGAACGACATCATGTACACAGGACCAGTAGTACAAGGCGAACTATTTTCACTATTGCTTCGATTCCGTTTACTACGATACGTATTTTGCACAGATATCCAAAAGATGTATCGTCAAATAATGATCCATCCAGATGACAGAAGATTCCAAATCATCGTATGGAGAAACAACGAAAGCGAGCCACTACGATATTATCAACTGAACACGGTAACATATGGTACAAGATCAGCACCCTATTTAGCCACAAAATGCTTACACGATTAGCAAAGGAGAACAACACAACACTTGCGTTAGGGGCACAGACTCTACATCGTGATTTCTACGTTGATGACTGTCTAACTGGAGATAATAATCTATCTACCGTCAAAGAAATGCAAAGGCAACTCATACAAATACTACAAACTGCAGGGTTCAAACTCCGAAAATGGAGCGCTAATCATCCCCGTTTGCTACAAGGCATTTCTAAGGAAGATAAAGAAATAGATCTAGACTTTAGCAATGAGATCAATGATGCAATTAAAACATTGGGGCTAACATGGCACCCAAAGAATGACACATTTTGTGTTAAAACAAATATGGGCTCGACAAGTAGAATTACAAAACGGAGTGTAACCTCAGACCTTGCTAAATTATTCGATCCGTTGGGAATGATGGCTCCAGTAGTGGTCACAGTAAAGATATTTGTTCAGGAATTATGGACATTGCAACTTTCATTACCGGCAGTGCTACATACAAGGTGGTCAGCATTCCGGAATAGCCTCGGTAAAATTAACAATTTTCAATTTCCACGCCACATATTCAACAATGGTATACCCGCAACCATACAAATTCACACCTTTTCCGACGCATCTGAAAAGGAATATGGGACGGTGGTGTACCTGAGAGCAATCATGAAGGATGGAAGAACAATTGTAAGGTTCTTGTGTTCTAAATCACGAGTGGCGCCACTGAAGAAACAAACCTTGCCTCGATTGGAACTATGCGCTGCACTCCTTGGCGCACAATTAACAGCACGAATAAAGAAGGATTTCAATTTCGTAGACACACCCACATACTTATGGACGGATTCTGAAATTGTGCTCGCCTGGATAAACTCTCCATCATCATCATTCCACACATTTGTTGCTAATCGAGTTTCCGCTATACAGGAACTAACACTTCCCGACCAATGGCGACATGTGCCATCAAAACACAACCCAGCGGATGTACTTTCGAGAGGCCTTCAGCCAGAGAAATTGCCAGCATGCACATTGTGGTTTTATGGTCCACTATTCCTATCAAGACATGAAGACATGTGGCCGGCAAAATACATCAAGGAGCTCTCGATACCGGACGACACAGAAAGAAAGCGAAATGCACCAATTGTGGCAACAACCACTTATAATTGCGATCAGGAAATGATTTATAAGATTAACCATCGGAATTCATTCAAGACGCTACAAAGGATGATCGGATACATGTTGCGGTTTTACAAAAATACTAGATGCACAAAAAATAAGCTACCAAATGACATACTACTCACTACTAAGGAACTTCAGGAGTCACTGACTACAATCGTGCGCGCAATGCAGACATTCGATTTCAACCAGGAAATCAGTGACCTACAAAAATGCAAGCAGTTAAAGCAAAACAGTCACCTATCCAGTCTCGCTCCATTTTTGGATGAAAAGGGAATTCTTCGAGTGGGAGGCCGACTAGAAGCTGCAACACTTCCTTTTGATGCCAAGCATCCAATGCTATTACCATATAATAACCCTTTGGTAAAACTGTTGATGACGCTATCTACTCCGAAAAGGCACGTACGACCATCGCAAGGGAATGCAGCGATAAATCTATACAGTTCAACTTTATTCCCCTTAGAGCTCCCCACTTTGGAGTCCTCTGGGAGGCGGCCGTAAAATCAGCAAAGCATCTCTTAAGGAGGAGTGTTTCTGCAGCGTCATTAACATACGAAGAGTTAGAAACAGTATTGATTGGCATCGAAGCCATCCTTAACTCAAGACCACTAACACCACTTTCAAATGATCCCACCGATCTAACGGCACTGACACCTGGACACTTTCTCATTGGTGAACCCCTGACTGCACAAGTTGACGCCAACGCCAACACACTCATCTAGGTGGAACTTGGTCTCGCACCTCAAACATGAATTTTGGAAACGGTGGTCACAGGAATACTGAAACGAACTCCAGTATCGTCATAAATGGAAGGAATCTTCTAAGAATATCAACGTGGGAGACATGGTGATCATAAAGGAAGACAACATTTCAGTCCTTAAGTGGCCGCTTGGCAGAATAACCAGGACGTACCAGGGCAACGACGGCGCTATACGAGTGGTTGATGTTCGAACAGCATCAGGGACCTGGAAACGTCCAATTCACAGACTTGCACCATTACCAGTTGAACACGAAACAGATAATGAGATCACATCCAGAAGTGAAGTCCAGCAGTCAGCATGTAACACTCACCCAGCAGATGCAGCAGCTACAATACCGACCAAAAGGCGAAGAACATCTAGTGCCGGAGGAATTACGAAATTGTTAACAATACTTCTCATTCTGCCAACAGTATTTGGCAAAAATATTGAAGTTAACGAATTTGAATCAAATGTTGGTATTTATTTTGAATATATTGGGCCAACAAAAATCGCAACGAGCGAATGGAATTTCATCATCCACTACAACCTTAATCCATTAATAGAAGAATATAAAACCTTAACCAACGGAACGTTGACCCTCACACACTTATGTCGGGAAATTTAAAAGAGGAGTTTTTGCATGAATACCTTAAATCAAATTCAGCATATCATACCGAACTTCAATCAGAAAACATACTCTACTCATACCAAACAAACGATTCGAAAGAGGAGCGCTCAACATTGTTGGAAACCTAGCTAATTCCTTATTTGGGGTTCTGGATACCGGATATGCTGAAAAAATGGCGAATACAATAGACCAAGTAAACATGAATGAAGATCACCTATTAAACTTACTAAGAAATCAAACCTCAGTCGTCGATTCAACAATCAACATTGTGAAGCAAGACCGGAGTGTAATAAATAGTAGATTTGAGCAGATCAACAGGCAACTGACTGAAATAAGATCAAGGATTCGTGACAATGGTGAAGGAGGCTATCAGGCCAAAATATCGCAAATCGTCACATCCCTTTCATCCCAATTGATCATAATGATACTTAATGTAAACAGAATACAGTCAGCCCTTATTGATGTTCGTACGGACACCCATCATGGTAAAAATAACTCATTATTATTATCAACAGCGCAGCTGAAGAAGGAGCTTACAACCATCAAGGAGCATTTACCAACATCCCTTGAGTTGCCAGTAGATGATCGAGATCTGGTCCAACTATACAAGCTAATGACAGTAATGGGAGGAGTGACAGGTAATCAAGTAGTATTCTGGGTCACACTTCCTCTGGTAAATCAAGAGCAGTATGATTTATTCCGACTCACGCCCATACCTCATTTTATAAACAACACAATGTTGACTATTATTCCTTGCGCTCCAATACTGGGCTTAAACACTCATCGTGATCAATATATTCCTATACAATCAACCACTTTAGAAGGATGCATCACCTTGGCTAACGAGCAATATTTATGTCTTAATATACAAGCAAAATATAGCGAAGAAGCAGAGATATGTTCCTGCGAAATGGGACTTTTTAACAATGAAACGAGGCCACCTGCAGCTTAAGGAGGTCTGAAGAGATTTCAGCATGGGTGCAGCTAGAACATAAAAACAAGTGGCTGTATGCCACAAGGAACCCATCTCGACTTACTGCAATCTGTGGAAACCAGCACACCCAGTTATCCTTAGAAGGATCCGGATTAGTTACGTTGCAGCCAGGATGCCTTTTAAGACACAGATCAATAACCATTCAAGGTCATAATACTTTCACTACCAATTTGCAACCTTCCTACGCCAGTTTTGGAAGCATATCTGAAATATCAACACCTGAGCAACATACGTCACTTTTCCATAAGGTTAATACTACACATTATGACATCCAACTCCACAATCTAACGGACTTACAAAATCTAATAAAAGAGCAAGAAGTCCTCGATCTGCCACACAAATTGGAAACTAGCAGCCATCACCAATTCACAATTGGATACTCGGCGCTACTAATATCCATTATGTTAAGCGCCTACGTAATTTGGAAGTACAAAACAGCAAGGTCTGCAGTCATTACCAAAGCAGTACAATCAGTGGCCACCAAACACAAGGAAGCACCAGCAAATTCATGTCATTCAACGCGGGGGAGAATGTTCAGTTGAATCACTGATGACGCAACACCAACAGCAAGCAAGTCGAATTCATCGCAACATTAAACCTCTGCACTGACGCAGCGAATATGGATAAATGTAAATATGCGAATGACTTCGCACTGGGTCAAGCCATCGATCCATTATGCTTACCGTGCATTGCCGGCATTACCGGCAGTAATGTAGGTTAAGACATAATTTTAATTTGTAGTGTAAGCTAGATTTACGTATAAAAGATGTGAACAAATCGTGAATAAATGTCAGTCAGTTGATAGAACTTTCTGAACGCATTTTAATTAATTAATTCTTTCTTACAGCAATTGCTCCAAGTTCAAGTGCTTGGTGCATCACCGATAACCAACTCCAAGTGCTTGGTGTACTCATTCACAATCCGCTCCCAGTTTATGTGCATGGTGCATCCATTCAGGAAAACGCTCCTGAACAATAAGTCAACAAACTTGCTGACGGGACATTTGTGTTGCAACCAATAACTAATTTATTGTCAATTAAGCATTCAGGTGTCAAAGATTTTCTAGTTACGCAAATGTATGTCACTTGCCTGCCGCGTTGTTATTCGAAACCCAGCGGAAAGTGAATCCGTTGACCTTTAATAATTTGAAGAAATAATAAAGATACTCAGCGCACTTTTTTTGTATCGAGGAAATAATCAGATTTTCTTTGGAAAAGGTAGGTAAAAGAGCCGAAAAAGTTATACGAATAGAAGAACCTTGTTAAAGTGATAAAAGAAAATTGGTTAAAGATCAAAAACTTTCATTACATTATAGGCACAATTTTAATATTGCAGCTGTTTTAAAAATAAAATTGGTTAAATAGCTTATAAAGTTGATAAAAATATTAGCCTATATTTTAGAACGCCAAAAAGTTTATTATTTTTTATTATTTGACAGGTTAGCGGTTATATTATATACATTTTTGAACATTTAATTAATGTTGAATTAAGATTAAAAACTTTTTTTTTGATTTTTTTATATTGGGGGAAACTTAGATATTTTACTCGTATATGCTTCAATTTCATCCAATCACTTATTGATAGATAAATTTTCGATTATTTCGGTTATATCTATAATTTTTTTTAATTTTGTTATGAGTATCTGTTTTTAAATTGTCCATATATTTATTAAAACCCATTTCTAAATTTTCAGTAGATTTTGTTATCTATTATATTATTTTGTAAATTTGTTTGTTAATTTTCTATTGTTTATTATGTTATTAATCAGGGTAGAAATGCCCGCATTATTCGCTTGATTATTTTTTCTACCAAATTTATCGATACCCATTTATATAAAAAATTAAATTATATTTTCTTTTCGTAATTCTACAATAATTTTCATGATTTTATTTTTATTTATTTGAGGACTATCATCAATTTCACCAATAAGTAATAATAATCGTTCTTTCAATTTATCAATATCATTGTAGTAAACATATTCAGCTGGTGATTTTGTATAAATTTTAAAATTGCTTACTATTCCTGATCAGTTTTTTCTTTTAAATTTGTTTTTTATTAGTTTTAGCCTAATAAAATTCATAAATTTGCTACCAACACTAGAGTTAATCTTCTCTGATTTTTTATCATTATTTTGCATATACCAGGGGCGTTCAGTATATTCTCGGTATCGGGGTGAAGCTGTGTATATATACTTATATATATATACTTATTTATCAAGTAATACTATTATTTTAGTGCATTCATGTAAAATTTCATATAAATGTGATTATTAATTCGCGTTTTATCTCTAGTTAAACATAATCATAATGGCAACTGAGACGATGATGGTGAAAATTGAGCATCGCACTGTAATTAAATTTCTCACTAAACAAGGAAAAAGTCAAAATACAATTCATGAAGAGATGGAGAAGGACCAGGGTTCCGCACCTTCATTATCAACTGTGCAAAAGTGGTCAGTCAAGTGAGTTCAAGCGAGCCAGAGAGAGAATTGAAGACGAGCCCCGCTCCAGCGCCCCGGCGCCACGGATACTGCTTGTACGGGAGAAAGCATCAAAGAAGTCGAAAAACTTGTTCTTGGATGCCCGAATAAAGGTGAAAATGATGGCAGAGATCAACAAGCTTTCAATTGGTACCATTCACACCATTCTTCATGACCATCTTAACCTTTCAAAGGTCAGTGCAAGGTGGGTGCCACGAATGCTCACAGCGCCTCAGAAAAAAGTGACAATCGCATGCTGTAGAGAGCTTTTGGAGATGTGTAGTGAGAACGCGGACGGTGTTATGGATCGAATTGTTACTGGTGACGAAACATGGGTCCACCACTATGAACCCGAAAGCAAACAAGAGTCCATGCAGTGGCATAAAAAAGGAGCAGACCCCCCGAAGAAGTTCAAAGTCACTCCGTCTGCCGGGAAGCTCATAGCCACAGTTTTTTGGGACTCAAAGGGAATCTTGCTCATTGAGTACAAAAAAAAAGGTGAGACCATCAACGCCACATCCTACGCTTCCACTTTGCATAATTTGCGGGAGGAAATTAAAAAGAAAAGACGGGGTAAACTCGCAGCGGGTGTGTTGCTTCTTCATTTTCTAAATCTTCATATACAACTATTGCTGATGGTTATTTCAAAGTCAATACTTCCCATAAGCCTTAAGTTCCAATATACCTTTTACCTTTTTAATATCATTATTATTAACTGTTACTTCAGAATCGCCGATCCAGAGGTCTTTTTCAGATCTCAAACAAAATATATTATCACATATACTCTTGATTCAGAAGAATTTAAATTCAAATATTTCATTGTCATATTTCCGATTCTGTTTAGAACTGGAGTTGATAGAGTATCATCATTATCAATACTTTTTTTTTTGTAATTCGTGTACTAACAGCTGGTGAATGAAATTCTTCATTTCCAACTTTTTTAGAAGCAGTTGGTCCTTCTTGTTTTGAAAGTGGTAACAATTTTCAAAATTCATTTAGTAATATCTCTACATTATTTTTATGTGGAGATATTTAATTTTTTAAATCATTTAATTTATTTATATATTCATCACCCAATTCGTTTTCTTTCTCCTTAATTCATCTTCAATGATTATTTGTTAATGGCAGAACATTATTTAAGTCCATCTTTATATTATTCAAACCTTAATTTAAATTATAGTTGCTTATAACATATTAATTCAAAGGATATATAATTGGTTAAAGATCCTCATTAATTTGTTTCTTCTGTATTACTCTATCTGTATGACATTATTTCAGTTTATTTTTTAACACCTTGTGAGTTTTAATATAATTTCTGAGAACTGCATATAAAATATTATTCTTGACATTTATTTATAAATAAATTTATTTAATTTCATAATGCAAACGAAATTAACAATAACAAAAGAATTACATAAAATAGTTAGAACACATTTCGTGTAGCAGACGCGTATGCTCAAATTATTAAAGAGACTTCAAATCCACCAAAATTACTTCATACTGACTCGTAAAATAATTTTTTATTAAAAACTTTACTACGATTTTGAATAAGAATGATATAAAAATGTATCAAACTTTCAGTGCGAAAAAATCTGCGATTGTAGCAAAATTTAATAGGACAATTAATGAAAAACCGAAAGTTCAGTTTGAAATTCAACAAAATACCAAATAGATTGATATAAATGAATACAATTATAAAAATATTCACAGAAGAATTGGAATGAAACCCTGTGAAGTCAACGAAGATAATGAAAAATAATTTCTCAATAATATGTTTCCAGTTAGAGAATCAAAAGAAAAACAATTAAATACCACATAAATTTACATCTTCCTTCATATCCACATAAACATCGAATCCAGAGTCCTTTAATGATTTTGCTTCAAAACATATAACGAATGAATCAGTATCTGTTCCTAGCAATTTCATTATAATTTTATATTTTTTTTTAATTGAACATTATATTTTGCAAGCATTAATAATTTTGCTGTAGTATTATAAGTTAAAGACAAACACGCTGATTTGGAATAACGTCAACTCATACGCCGGATGCAGAACGATTCCCAACGATTCCAAGTAATATTCCTCCCCATTCAATGTTTATCGTTTCACTCCGCAACCCAATGACCAACATCTCGATCTGAAATCAACACCCAGATATTTCTCGGAATTACTTCCACCAGCAATAGCACACATCTTCATCGAAATCATAATTCGCTGATGCAGCAAAATGACCAATGGCAGTATAGAATTAAGTCATAGAAATTGTTTTAAGTCAGTTCAGTTTTCACAACCAATAAAGGAAGAGGCTTCTCCTCAAAATAAAAAATATTTTTTTTAATAAAACATTTAGAGTTTTAACTGGCGCCCGAGCAGGGACCGGTAGAAAGATGTGAAAAAAAGTTTTCGTGGAAGTTTGCTTTTTTGCGCCTCAAGTAGCCGCCGCATTCCCGAACGTAAAAATACTGCCTGTTGCCTTAAGTAGCCGCCGTGCGTATTTTAATTCGAATTTTCACCTGCCGGTCTAATTATCGTGTTGTGGTGAAATTTAAGGGTAGCCCACTGAAATATTGAATCACAGTGAATTGTGACAAAAAAGTGCCAAAACAGTGAGCAAAACGGTAGTTCGTATGAACTTGCCGCACCACCCGATCCAGAAGAAAAGCCTCGAGGAAGAAGAAAAAAAAAAAGAAACGAACTCCAGTACCAGTCAAAGAGTAAAATGTACCTACAGTGCAAACAAAAAAAAAAAAACAGATACACACAGTAAAAAAAAAGAAACTATCTAGTGTTAAAATAAAGAATTATCTTTGCATTCATCTATAAGAAATGTTGCTGCTACTATTGTAAGTCGAATTTAAGAATTATATTTTAAGAAAAAAGGAAAAAATTATAAAAGGTTTAAGCTATATCTAAAAGAACAAATTAATGTGATGAAATTTTAGAAAATATTTAAACATAGTGACTAGAAAAATTACGTAGTTTTTAAGAAAGTTAAACAAAAATTAATAATAATAAAAATGCCGGAAACACGAAGCGGTCTGGTCACTGGTGCCAACTCTATCGATCAGGGTGACATAAATATGCCACAACCCACTTTGTCAAATCCCCGATCGAATCCTAATGATCACACTATTTATTATCCCTCAACAAGTCGCCCTCAAGTCGCAAATACTATTTCTGAGTTAAATCTTTAAATCACTTCAATTGTGCAACGCATTTTTGAAAATCAGGGCCGTAATTTAGGGCACAACATGTTAAATACGGGTAGTGAAACGTTTACTGGAACTGATCAATCCAGAACATAGGCTAAATTTGTCTGAACTGGATAAAATACCGGACGTAGTCCGAAGTTTGCGTGAATTTTCGGGAAACCCAGGAGAATTTAGCTCCTGGAAGAAAAGTGTCGAAAGGACCATTAAAAGGAACACCCAAGTATTACGGGATAATAAATGTTATTCGTAACAAAATCATCGGCAATGCTGACATTGCTCTCTAATCCTACAATGTCTCGCTGGACTGGAAAGCGATTGCAAAATGTCTAGCGATGCATTATGCTGACAAGAGAGATCTCGGTACTTGGGAGTACCAAATGACTCTCCTTGTTCAGGGGAACAAGACAATACAAGATTTCTATCAAAGTTTGTACTCACACTTGTCATTGATCTTGAACAAGCTATCATGTATGGAAGTTGGTATGGAAGCAATGCGATTGCTAGCTTGCTAGCAACACGAAAGCTCTCGATACATTTATACGTGGACTAAGAGGCGATCTCCCAAGGTTACTAGGAATAAGAGAACCTATGGATTTAGCACATGCACTAAACCTGTGTTTGAAGCTGGAAAATCAGAACTACAGAACCAGTCATGCATACAACCAAGGAGCATCAAACAAGCTGCAGTCACAACCCGAGACGACATTCCAAGGAAGCCCCAATTTATCCCACGTCAGCCATTCAGAAATGAACAATCCTCAATGCCGTCCTTCCAATCCCAAGGATTCTTTCCTAGACCACCTCAAAATCCAAATCAACATTACTATAACAACTCCCAAAACATTTTTAAATCCCAACCAAACTTTCCTAATCAAACAAATCACAATCGCTTTATAAAACAAGAACCAAGGGAAAACGCAAGTAATCAAACAAGAAATCCATAAGATCAACAAATACCAGCAGAAAAACTACCACATATCCACTGATGAGAATAAAGCTACGAGCAGATGTACGAGGGGCGTTCAATATACTCTCGGTATCGGAGTGAAGCTGTAGTTGTATATATAAATTGACTTATTTATCAAGTAATACTATTATTTTAGTGCATTCATGTCAAATTTCATATAAATGTGATTATTAATTCGCGTTTTATCTCTAGTTAAACATAATCATAATGGCAACTGAGACGATGACGGTGAAAATTGAGCATCGCACTGTAATTAAATTTCTCACTAAACAAGGTAAAAGTCAAAATACAATTCATGAAGAGTGGTGGCTGTTTACCAGGGTTCCGCACCTTCATTATCAACTGTGCAAAAGTGGTCAAGTGAATTCAAGCGAGGCAGGGAGAGAATTGAAGACGACCCCCGCTCCAGCGCCCCGGCGCCATGGCTACTGCTTGTACAGGAGAAAGCATCAAAGAAGTCGAAAACTTGTTCTTGAGGATGCCCGAATAAATTTGAAAATGATGGCAGAGATCACCAAGCTTTCAATTGGTACCATTCACACCATTCTTCATGACCATCTTAACCTTTCAAACGTCAGTGGAAGGTGGGTGCCACGAATGCTCACAGCGCCTCAGAAAAAAGTGAGAATCGCATGCTATAGAGAGATGTGTAGTGAGAACGCGGACGGTGTTATGGGTCGAATTGTTACTGGTGACGAAACATGGGTCCACCACTATGACCCCTAAAGCAAACAAGAGTCCATGCAGTGGCACAAAAAAGGAACAGACCCCCCGAAGAAGTTCAAAGTCACTCCGTCTGCCGGGAAGCTCATGGCCACAGTTTTTTGGGACTCAAAGGGAATCTTGCTCACTGAGTACAAAAAAAAGGTGAGACCATCAACGCCACATCCTACGCTTCCACTTTGCATAATTTGCGGGAGGAAATTAAAAAGAAAAGACGGGGTAAACTCGCAGCGGGTGTGTTGCTTCTTCATTTTCTAAATCTTCATATACAACTATTGCTGATGGTTATTTCAAAGTCAATACTTCCCATAAGCCTTAAGTTCCAATATACCTTTTACCTTTTTAATATCATTATTATTAACTGTTACTTCAGAATCGCCGATCCAGAGGTCTTTTTCAGATCTCAAACAAAATATATTATCACATATACTCTTGATTCAGAAGAATTTAAATTCCAATATTTCATTGTCATATTTCCGATTCTGTTTAGAACTGGAGTTGATAGAGTATCATCATTATCAATACTTTTTTTTTTGTAATTCGTGTACTAACAGCTGGTGAATGAAATTCTTCATTTCCAACTTTTTTAGAAGCAGTTGGTCCTTCTTGTTTTGAAAGTGGTAACAATTTTCAAAATTCATTTAGTAATATCTCTACATTATTTTTATGTGGAGATATTTAATTTTTTAAATCATTTAATTTATTTATATATTCATCACCCAATTCGTTTTCTTTCTCCTTAATTCATCTTCAATGATTATTTGTTAATGGCAGAACATTATTTAAGTCCATCTTTATATTATTCAAACCTTAATTTAAATTATAGTTGCTTATAACATATTAATTCAAAGGATATATAATTGGTTAAAGATCCTCATTAATTTGTTTCTTCTGTATTACTCTATCTGTATGACATTATTTCAGTTTATTTTTTAACTCCTTGTGAGTTTTAATATAATTTCTGAGAACTGCATATGAAATATTATTCTTGACATTTATTTATAAATAAATTTATTTAATTTCATAATGCAAACGAAATTAACAATAACAAAAGAATTACATAAAATAGTTAGAACACATTTCGTGTAGCAGACGCGTATGCTCAAATTATTAAAGAGACTTCAAATCCACCAAAATTACTTCATACTGACTCGTAAAATAATTTTTTATTAAAAACTTTACTACGATTTTGAATAAGAATGATATAAAAATGTATCAAACTTTCAGTGCGAAAAAATCTGCGATTGTAGCAAAATTTAATAGGACAATTAATGAAAAACCGAAAGTTCAGTTTGAAATTCAACAAAATACCAAATAGATTGATATAAATGAATACAATTATAAAAATATTCACAGAAGAATTGGAATGAAACCCTGTGAAGTCAACGAAGATAATGAAAAATAATTTCTCAATAATATGTTTCCAGTTAGAGAATCAAAAGAAAAACAATTAAATACCACATAAATTTACATCTTCCTTCATATCCACATAAACATCGAATCCAGAGTCCTTTAATGATTTTGCTTCAAAAGATATAACGAATGAATCAGTATCTGTTCCTAGCAATTTCATTATAATTTTATATTTTTTTTTAATTGAACATTATATTTTGCAAGCATTAATAATTTTGCTGTAGTATTATAAGTTAAAGACAAACACGCTGATTTGGAATAACGTCAACTCATACGCCGGATGCAGAACGATTCCCAACGATTCCAAGTAATATTCCTCCCCATTCAATGTTTATCGTTTCACTCCGCAACCCAATGACCAGCATCTCGATCTGAAATCAACACCCAGATATTTCTCGGAATTACTTCCACCAGCAATAGCACACATCTTCATCGAAATCATAATTCGCTGATGCAGCAAAATGACCAATGGCAGTATAGAATTAAGTCATAGAAATTGTTTTAAGTCAGTTCAGTTTTCACAACCAATAAAGGAAGAGGCTTCTCCTCAAAATAAAAAATATTTTTTTTAATAAAACATTTAGAGTTTTAACTGGCGCCCGAGCAGGGACCGGTAGAAAGATGTGAAAAAAAGTTTTCGTGGAAGTTTGCTTTTTTGCGCCTCAAGTAGCCGCCGCATTCCCGAACGTAAAAATACTGTCTGTTGCCTTAAGTAGCCGCCGTGCGTATTTTAATTCGAATTTTCACCTGCCGGTCTAATTATCGTGTTGTGGTGAAATTTAAGGGTAGCCCACTGAAATATTGAATCACAGTGAATTGTGACAAAAAAGTGCCAAAACAGTGAGCAAAACGGTAGTTCGTATGAACTTGCCGCACCACCCGATCCAGAAGAAAAGCCTCGAGGAAGAAGAAAAAAAAAAAGAAACGAACTCCAGTACCAGTCAAAGAGTAAAATGTACCTACAGTGCAAACAAAAAAAAAAAAACAGATACACACAGTAAAAAAAAAGAAACTATCTAGTGTTAAAATAAAGAATTATCTTTGCATTCATCTATAAGAAATGTTGCTGCTACTATTGTAAGTCGAATTTAAGAATTATATTTTAAGAAAAAAGGAAAAAATTATAAAAGGTTTAAGCTATATCTAAAAGAACAAATTAATGTGATGAAATTTTAGAAAATATTTAAACATAGTGACTAGAAAAATTACGTAGTTTTTAAGAAAGTTAAACAAAAATTAATAATAATAAAAATGCCGGAAACACGAAGCGGTCTGGTCACTGGTGCCAACTCTATCGATCAGGGTGACATAAATATGCCACAACCCACTTTGTCAAATCCCCGATCGAATCCTAATGATCACACTATTTATTATCCCTCAACAAGTCGCCCTCAAGTCGCAAATACTATTTCTGAGTTAAATCTTTAAATCACTTCAATTGTGCAACGCATTTTTGAAAATCAGGGCCGTAATTTAGTGCACAACATGTTAAATACGGGTAGTGAAACGTTTACTGGAACTGATCAATCCAGAACATAGGCTAAATTTGTCTGAACTGGATAAAATACCGGACGTAGTCCGAAGTTTGCGTGAATTTTCGGGAAACCCAGGAGAATTTAGCTCCTGGAAGAAAAGTGTCGAAAGGACCATTAAAAGGAACACCCAAGTATTACGGGATAATAAATGTTATTCGTAACAAAATCATCGGCAATGCTGACATTGCTCTCTAATCCTACAATGTCTCGCTGGACTGGAAAGCGATTGCAAAATGTCTAGCGATGCATTATGCTGACAAGAGAGATCTCGGTACTTGGGAGTACCAAATGACTCTCCTTGTTCAGGGGAACAAGACAATACAAGATTTCTATCAAAGTTTGTACTCACACTTGTCATTGATCTTGAACAAGCTATCTTGTATGGAAGTTGGTATGGAAGCAATGCGATTGCTAGCTTGCTAGCAACACGAAAGCTCTCGATACATTTATACGTGGACTAAGAGGCGATCTCCCAAGGTTACTAGGAATAAGAGAACCTATGGATTTAGCACATGCACTAAACCTGTGTTTGAAGCTGGAAAATCAGAACTACAGAACCAGTCATGCATACAACCAAGGAGCATCAAACAAGCTGCAGTCACAACCCGAGACGACATTCCAAGCAAGCCCCAATTTATCCCACGTCAGCCATTCAGAAATGAACAATCCTCAATGCCGTCCTTCCAATCCCAAGGATTCTTTCCTAGACCACCTCAAAATCCAAATCAACATTACTATAACAACTCCCAAAACATTTTTAAATACCAACCAAACTTTCCTAATCAAACAAATCACAATCGCTTTATAAAACAAGAACCAAGGGAAAACGCAAGTAATCAAACAAGAAATCCATAAGATCAACAAATACCAGCAGAAAAACTACCACATATCCACTGATGAGAATAAAGCTACGAGCAGATGTACGAGGGGCGTTCAATATACTCTCGGTATCGGAGTGAAGCTGTAGTTGTATATATAAATTGACTTATTTATCAAGTAATACTATTATTTTAGTGCATTCATGTCAAATTTCATATAAATGTGATTATTAATTCGCGTTTTATCTCTAGTTAAACATAATCATAATGGCAACTGAGACGATGACGGTGAAAATTGAGCATCGCACTGTAATTAAATTTCTCACTAAACAAGGTAAAAGTCAAAATACAATTCATGAAGAGTGGTGGCTGTTTACCAGGGTTCCGCACCTTCATTATCAACTGTGCAAAAGTGGTCAAGTGAATTCAAGCGAGGCAGGGAGAGAATTGAAGACGACCCCCGCTCCAGCGCCCCGGCGCCATGGCTACTGCTTGTACAGGAGAAAGCATCAAAGAAGTCGAAAACTTGTTCTTGAGGATGCCCGAATAAATTTGAAAATGATGGCAGAGATCACCAAGCTTTCAATTGGTACCATTCACACCATTCTTCATGACCATCTTAACCTTTCAAAGGTCAGTGCAAGGTGGGTGCCACGAATGCTCACAGCGCCTCAGAAAAAAGTGAGAATCGCATGCTGTAGAGAGATGTGTAGTGAGAACGCGGACGGTGTTATGGGTCGAATTGTTACTGGTGACGAAACATGGGTCCACCACTATGACCCCTAAAGCAAACAAGAGTCCATGCAGTGGCACAAAAAAGGAACAGACCCCCCGAAGAAGTTCAAAGTCACTCCGTCTGCCGGGAAGCTCATGGCCACAGTTTTTTGGGACTCAAAGGGAATCTTGCTCACTGAGTACAAAAAAAAGGTGAGACCATCAACGCCACATCCTACGCTTCCACTTTGCATAATTTGCGGGAGGAAATTAAAAAGAAAAGACGGGGTAAACTCGCAGCGGGTGTGTTGCTTCTTCATTTTCTAAATCTTCATATACAACTATTGCTGATGGTTATTTCAAAGTCAATACTTCCCATAAGCCTTAAGTTCCAATATACCTTTTACCTTTTTAATATCATTATTATTAACTGTTACTTCAGAATCGCCGATCCAGAGGTCTTTTTCAGATCTCAAACAAAATATATTATCACATATACTCTTGATTCAGAAGAATTTAAATTCAAATATTTCATTGTCATATTTCCGATTCTGTTTAGAACTGGAGTTGATAGAGTATCATCATTATCAATACTTTTTTTTGTAATTCGTGTACTAACAGCTGGTGAATGAAATTCTTCATTTCCAACTTTTTTAGAAGCAGTTGGTCCTTCTTGTTTTGAAAGTGGTAACAATTTTCAAAATTCATTTAGTAATATCTCTACATTATTTTTATGTGGAGATATTTAATTTTTTAAATCATTTAATTTATTTATATATTCATCACCCAATTCGTTTTCTTTCTCCTTAATTCATCTTCAATGATTATTTGTTAATGGCAGAACATTATTTAAGTCCATCTTTATATTATTCAAACCTTAATTTAAATTATAGTTGCTTATAACATATTAATTCAAAGGATATATAATTAGTTAAAGATCCTCATTAATTTGTTTCTTCTGTATTACTCTATCTGTATGACATTATTTCAGTTTATTTTTTAACTCCTTGTGAGTTTTAATATAATTTCTGAGAACTGCATATGAAATATTATTCTTGACATTTATTTATAAATAAATTTATTTAATTTCATAATGCAAACGAAATTAACAATAACAAAAGAATTACATAAAATAGTTAGAACACATTTCGTGTAGCAGACGCGTATGCTCAAATTATTAAAGAGACTTCAAATCCACCAAAATTACTTCATACTGACTCGTAAAATAATTTTTTATTAAAAACTTTACTACGATTTTGAATAAGAATGATATAAAAATGTATCAAACTTTCAGTGCGAAAAAATCTGCGATTGTAGCAAAATTTAATAGGACAATTAATGAAAAACCGAAAGTTCAGTTTGAAATTCAACAAAATACCAAATAGATTGATATAAATGAATACAATTATAAAAATATTCACAGAAGAATTGGAATGAAACCCTGTGAAGTCAACGAAGATAATGAAAAATAATTTCTCAATAATATGTTTCCAGTTAGAGAATCAAAAGAAAAACAATTAAATACCACATAAATTTACATCTTCCTTCATATCCACATAAACATCGAATCCAGAGTCCTTTAATGATTTTGCTTCAAAACATATAACGAATGAATCAGTATCTGTTCCTAGCAATTTCATTATAATTTTATATTTTTTTTTAATTGAACATTATATTTTGCAAGCATTAATAATTTTGCTGTAGTATTATAAGTTAAAGACAAACACGCTGATTTGGAATAACGTCAACTCATACGCCGGATGCAGAACGATTCCCAACGATTCCAAGTAATATTCCTCCCCATTCAATGTTTATCGTTTCACTCCGCAACCCAATGACCAACATCTCGATCTGAAATCAACACCCAGATATTTCTCGGAATTACTTCCACCAGCAATAGCACACATCTTCATCATCATCATAATTCGCTGATGCAGCAAAATGACCAATGGCAGTATAGAATTAAGTCATAGAAATTGTATTAAGTCAGTTCAGTTTTCACAACCAATAAAGGAAGAGGCTTCTCCTCAAAATAAAAAATATTTTTTTTAATAAAACATTTAGAGTTTTAACTGGCGCCCGAGCAGGGACCGGTAGAAAGATGTGAAAAAAAGTTTTCGTGGAAGTTTGCTTTTTTGCGCCTCAAGTAGCCGCCGCATTCCCGAAAGTAAAAATACTGCCTGTCGCTTTAAGTAGCCGCCGTGCGTATTTTAATTCGAATTTTCACCTGCCGGTCTAATTATCGTGTTGTGGTGAAATTTAAGGGTAGCCCACTGAAATATTGAATCACAGTGAATTGTGACAAAAAAGTGCCAAAACAGTGAGCAAAACGGTAGTTCGTATGAACTTGCCGCACCACCCGATCCAGAAGAAAAGCCTCAAAGAAGAAGAAAAAAAAAAGAAACGAACTCCAGTACCAGTCAAAGAGTAAAATATACCTACAGTGCAAACAAAAAAAAAAAAAACAGATACACACAGTAAAAAAAAAAAGAAACTATCTAGTGTTAAAATAAAGAATTATTTTTGCATTCATCTATAAGAAATGTTGCTGCTACTATTGTAAGTCGAATTTAAGAATTATATTATATAAGAAAAAAGGGAAAAAATTATAAAAAATGTAAGCTGTGTGTAAAAAAAACAAACATAAAAGAACAAATTAATTTGATGTTATTTAGAGAATATTTACACACAGTGAACAGAAAAATTACGTAGTTTTTAAGAAAGTTAAACAAAAATTAATAATAATAAAAATGCCGGAAACACGAAGCGGTCTGGTCACTGGTGCCAACCCTATCGATCAGGGTGCCGAAAATATGCTACAACCCACTTTGTCAAATCCCCGATCGAATCCTAATGATCACACTATGTATTATCCCTCAACAAGTCGCGCTCCAGTCGCAAATACTATTCCTGAGTTAGAAAGTGTAATCACTTCAATTGTGCAACGCATTTTTGAAAATCAGGGCCGTAATTTAGTGCACAACATGTTAAATACGGGTAGTGAAACGTTTACTGGAACTGATCAATCCAGAACATAGGCTAAATTTGTCTGAACTGGATAAAATACCGGACGTAGTCCGAAGTTTGCGTGAATTTTCGGGAAACCCAGGAGAATTTAGCTCCTGGAAGAAAAGTGTCGAAAGGACCATTAAAAGGAACACCCAAGTATTACGGGATAATAAATGTTATTCGTAACAAAATCATCGGCAATGCTGACATTGCTCTCTAATCCTACAATGTCTCGCTGGACTGGAAAGCGATTGCAAAATGTCTAGCGATGCATTATGCTGACAAGAGAGATCTCGGTACTTGGGAGTACCAAATGACTCTCCTTGTTCAGGGGAACAAGACAATACAAGATTTCTATCAAAGTTTGCACTCACACTTGTCATTGATCTTGAACAAGCTATCTTGTATGGAAGTTGGTATGGAAGCAATGCGATTGCTAGCTTGCTAGCAACACGAAAGCTCTCGATACATTTATACGTGGACTAAGAGGCGATCTCCCAAGGTTACTAGGAATAAGAGAACCTATGGATTTAGCACATGCACTAAACCTGTGTTTGAAGCTGGAAAATCAGAACTACAGAACCAGTCATGCATACAACCAAGGAGCATCAAACAAGCTGCAGTCACAACCCGAGACGACATTCCAAGCAAGCCCCAATTTATCCCACGTCAGCCATTCAGAAATGAACAATCCTCAATGCCGTCCTTCCAATCCCAAGGATTCTTTCCTAGACCACCTCAAAATCCAAATCAACATTACTATAACAACTCCCAAAACATTTTTAAATACCAACCAAACTTTCCTAATCAAACAAATCACAATCGCTTTATAAAACAAGAACCAAGGGAAAACGCAAGTAATCAAACAAGAAATCCATAAGATCAACAAATACCAGCAGAAAAACTACCACATATCCACTGATGAGAATAAAGCTACGAGCAGATGTACGAGGGGCGTTCAATATACTCTCGGTATCGGAGTGAAGCTGTAGTTGTATATATAAATTGACTTATTTATCAAGTAATACTATTATTTTAGTGCATTCATGTCAAATTTCATATAAATGTGATTATTAATTCGCGTTTTATCTCTAGTTAAACATAATCATAATGGCAACTGAGACGATGACGGTGAAAATTGAGCATCGCACTGTAATTAAATTTCTCACTAAACAAGGTAAAAGTCAAAATACAATTCATGAAGAGTGGTGGCTGTTTACCAGGGTTCCGCACCTTCATTATCAACTGTGCAAAAGTGGTCAAGTGAATTCAAGCGAGGCAGGGAGAGAATTGAAGACGACCCCCGCTCCAGCGCCCCGGCGCCATGGCTACTGCTTGTACAGGAGAAAGCATCAAAGAAGTCGAAAACTTGTTCTTGAGGATGCCCGAATAAATTTGAAAATGATGGCAGAGATCACCAAGCTTTCAATTGGTACCATTCACACCATTCTTCATGACCATCTTAACCTTTCAAAGGTCAGTGCAAGGTGGGTGCCACGAATGCTCACAGCGCCTCAGAAAAAAGTGAGAATCGCATGCTGTAGAGAGATGTGTAGTGAGAACGCGGACGGTGTTATGGGTCGAATTGTTACTGGTGACGAAACATGGGTCCACCACTATGACCCCTAAAGCAAACAAGAGTCCATGCAGTGGCACAAAAAAGGAACAGACCCCCCGAAGAAGTTCAAAGTCACTCCGTCTGCCGGGAAGCTCATGGCCACAGTTTTTTGGGACTCAAAGGGAATCTTGCTCACTGAGTACAAAAAAAAGGTGAGACCATCAACGCCACATCCTACGCTTCCACTTTGCATAATTTGCGGGAGGAAATTAAAAAGAAAAGACGGGGTAAACTCGCAGCGGGTGTGTTGCTTCTTCATTTTCTAAATCTTCATATACAACTATTGCTGATGGTTATTTCAAAGTCAATACTTCCCATAAGCCTTAAGTTCCAATATACCTTTTACCTTTTTAATATCATTATTATTAACTGTTACTTCAGAATCGCCGATCCAGAGGTCTTTTTCAGATCTCAAACAAAATATATTATCACATATACTCTTGATTCAGAAGAATTTAAATTCAAATATTTCATTGTCATATTTCCGATTCTGTTTAGAACTGGAGTTGATAGAGTATCATCATTATCAATACTTTTTTTTGTAATTCGTGTACTAACAGCTGGTGAATGAAATTCTTCATTTCCAACTTTTTTAGAAGCAGTTGGTCCTTCTTGTTTTGAAAGTGGTAACAATTTTCAAAATTCATTTAGTAATATCTCTACATTATTTTTATGTGGAGATATTTAATTTTTTAAATCATTTAATTTATTTATATATTCATCACCCAATTCGTTTTCTTTCTCCTTAATTCATCTTCAATGATTATTTGTTAATGGCAGAACATTATTTAAGTCCATCTTTATATTATTCAAACCTTAATTTAAATTATAGTTGCTTATAACATATTAATTCAAAGGATATATAATTGGTTAAAGATCCTCATTAATTTGTTTCTTCTGTATTACTCTATCTGTATGACATTATTTCAGTTTATTTTTTAACTCCTTGTGAGTTTTAATATAATTTCTGAGAACTGCATATGAAATTATTCTTGACATTTATTTATAAATAAATTTATTTAATTTCATAATGCAAACGAAATTAACAATAACAAAAGAATTACATAAAATAGTTAGAACACATTTCGTATAGCAGACGCGTATGCTCAAATTATTAAAGAGACTTCAAATCCACCAAAATTACTTCATACTGACTCGTAAAATAATTTTTTATTAAAAACTTTACTACGATTTTGAATAAGAATGATATAAAAATGTATCAAACTTTCAGTGCGAAAAAATCTGCGATTGTAGCAAAATTTAATAGGACAATTAATGAAAAACCGAAAGTTCAGTTTGAAATTCAACAAAATACCAAATAGATTGATATAAATGAATACAATTATAAAAATATTCACAGAAGAATTGGAATGAAACCCTGTGAAGTCAACGAAGATAATGAAAAATAATTTCTCAATAATATGTTTCCAGTTAGAGAATCAAAAGAAAAACAATTAAATACCACATAAATTTACATCTTCCTTCATATCCACATAAACATCGAATCCAGAGTCCTTTAATGATTTTGCTTCAAAACATATAACGAATGAATCAGTATCTGTTCCTAGCAATTTCATTATAATTTTATATTTTTTTTTAATTGAACATTATATTTTGCAAGCATTAATAATTTTGCTGTAGTATTATAAGTTAAAGACAAACACGCTGATTTGGAATAACGTCAACTCATACGCCGGATGCAGAACGATTCCCAACGATTCCAAGTAATATTCCTCCCCATTCAATGTTTATCGTTTCACTCCGCAACCCAATGACCAACATCTCGATCTGAAATCAACACCCAGATATTTCTCGGAATTACTTCCACCAGCAATAGCACACATCTTCATCATCATCATAATTCGCTGATGCAGCAAAATGACCAATGGCAGTATAGAATTAAGTCATAGAAATTGTTTTAAGTCAGTTCAGTTTTCACAACCAATAAAGGAAGAGGCTTCTCCTCAAAATAAAAAATATTTTTTTTAATAAAACATTTAGAGTTTTAACTGGCGCCCGAGCAGGGACCGGTAGAAAGATGTGAAAAAAAGTTTTCGTGGAAGTTTGCTTTTTTGCGCCTCAAGTAGCCGCCGCATTCCCGAAAGTAAAAATACTGCCTGTCGCTTTAAGTAGCCGCCGTGCGTATTTTAATTCGAATTTTCACCTGCCGGTCTAATTATCGTGTTGTGGTGAAATTTAAGGGTAGCCCACTGAAATATTGAATCACAGTGAATTGTGACAAAAAAGTGCCAAAACAGTGAGCAAAACGGTAGTTCGTATGAACTTGCCGCACCACCCGATCCAGAAGAAAAGCCTCAAAGAAGAAGAAAAAAAAAAGAAACGAACTCCAGTACCAGTCAAAGAGTAAAATATACCTACAGTGCAAAAAAAAAAAAAAAAAACAGATACACACAGAAAAAAAAAAAAGAAACTATCTAGTGTTAAAATAAAGAATTATTTTTGCATTCATCTATAAGAAATGTTGCTGCTACTATTGTAAGTCGAATTTAAGAATTATATTATATAAGAAAAAAGGGAAAAAATTATAAAAAATGTAAGCTGTGTGTAAAAAAAACAAACATAAAAGAACAAATTAATTTGATGTTATTTAGAGAATATTTACACACAGTGAACAGAAAAATTACGTAGTTTTTAAGAAAGTTAAACAAAAATTAATAATAATAAAAATGCCGGAAACACGAAGCGGTCTGGTCACTGGTGCCAACCCTATCGATCAGGGTGCCGAAAATATGCTACAACCCACTTTGTCAAATCCCCGATCGAATCCTAATGATCACACTATGTATTATCCCTCAACAAGTCGCGCTCCAGTCGCAAATACTATTCCTGAGTTAGAAAGTGTAATCACTTCAATTGTGCAACGCATTTTTGAAAATCAGGGCCGTAATTTAGTGCACAACATGTTAAATACGGGTAGTGAAACGTTTACTGGAACTGATCAATCCAGAACATAGGCTAAATTTGTCTGAACTGGATAAAATACCGGACGTAGTCCGAAGTTTGCGTGAATTTTCGGGAAACCCAGGAGAATTTAGCTCCTGGAAGAAAAGTGTCGAAAGGACCATTAAAAGGAACACCCAAGTATTACGGGATAATAAATGTTATTCGTAACAAAATCATCGGCAATGCTGACATTGCTCTCTAATCCTACAATGTCTCGCTGGACTGGAAAGCGATTGCAAAATGTCTAGCGATGCATTATGCTGACAAGAGAGATCTCGGTACTTGGGAGTACCAAATGACTCTCCTTGTTCAGGGGAACAAGACAATACAAGATTTCTATCAAAGTTTGTACTCACACTTGTCATTGATCTTGAACAAGCTATCTTGTATGGAAGTTGGTATGGAAGCAATGCGATTGCTAGCTTGCTAGCAACACGAAAGCTCTCGATACATTTATACGTGGACTAAGAGGCGATCTCCCAAGGTTACTAGGAATAAGAGAACCTATGGATTTAGCACATGCACTAAACCTGTGTTTGAAGCTGGAAAATCAGAACTACAGAACCAGTCATGCATACAACCAAGGAGCATCAAACAAGCTGCAGTCACAACCCGAGACGACATTCCAAGCAAGCCCCAATTTATCCCACGTCAGCCATTCAGAAATGAACAATCCTCAATGCCGTCTTTCCAATCCCAAAGATTCTTTCCTAGACCACCTCAAAATCCAAATCAACATTACTATAACAACTCCCAAAACCTTTTTCAGTCCCAAGCAAACTTTCCTTATCAAACAAATCACAATCGCTTTATAAAACAAGAACCAAGGGAAAACGCAAGTAATCAAACAAGAAATCCTAGTGCCCAAGCTCAGCATCCATCTCAGCGCCATAAGATCAACAAATACCAGCAGAAAAACTACCACATATCCACTGATGAGAATAAAGCTACGAGCAGATGTACGAGGGGCGTTCAATATACTCTCGGTATCGGAGTGAAGCTGTAGTTGTATATATAAATTGACTTATTTATCAAGTAATACTATTATTTTAGTGCATTCATGTAAAATTTCATATAAATGTGATTATTAATTCGCGTTTTATCTCTAGTTAAACATAATCATAATGGCAACTAATTAAATTTCTCACTAAACAAGGAAAAAGTCAAAATACAATTCATGAAGAGATGGTGGCTGTTTACCAGGGTTCCGCACCTTCATTATCAACTGTGCAAAAGTGGTCAGTCAAGTGAGTTCAAGCGAGCCAGAGAGAGAATTGAAGACGAGCCCCGCTCCAGCGCCCCGGCGCCACGGGTACTGCTTGTACGGGAGAAAGCATCAAAGAAGTCGAAAAACTAGTTCTTGAGGATGCCCGAATAAAGGTGAAAATGATGGCAGAGATCACCAAGCTTTCAATTGGTACCATTCACACCATTCTTCATGACCATCTTAACCTTTCAAAGGTCAGTGCAAGGTGGGTGCCACGAATGCTCACAGCGCCTCAGAAAAAAGTGAGAATCGCATGCTGTAGAGAGATGTGTAGTGAGAACGCGGACGGTGTTATGGGTCGAATTGTTACTGGTGACGAAACATGGGTCCACCACTATGACCCCGAAAGCAAACAAGAGTCCATGCAGTGGCATAAAAAAGGAGCAGACCCCCCGAAGAAGTTCTAAGTCACTCCGTCTGCCGGGAAGCTCATGGCCACAGTTTTTTGGGACTCAAAGGGAATCTTGCTCATTGAGTACAAAAAAAAAGGTGAGACCATCAACGCCATATCCTACGCTTCCACTTTGCATAATCTGCGGGAGGAAATTAAAAAGAAAAGACGGGGTAAACTCGCAGCGGGTGTGTTGCTTCTTCATGACAATGCTCCTGTTCACACGGCGCGAGTTTTCAAGGCTGCTGCGCGAGATTGTGGTTTCGAAAAAATCCAACACCCACCCTATAGTCCGGACCTTGCCCCTAGTAATTATTTCCTGTTTCCGTATTTGAAAAAATGTCTTCGTGGGAAAAGATTTTCCTATGATGAAGAACTCAAGTCGGCAATAAATTGTTGCAGATAAAAAGAAAATTTATTTTTTTGAGTGTTTAAAAAAGCTTATCTCAAGATGTAACCAATGCATTGATGTTAGGGGACATTATATTGAAAAATGAAAACAATTTAAATTGAATTCGCATTTTCCTTCATATCAATACCGAGAATATATTGAACGGCCCCCGTATCTCTCACAAGCATCATACCTTGATCAAACCCAAATGGAATATCGAGATCATAATTATCAGTCAACAACTGAAAATGAATCAAACGAAGTGGTCGATTACGCTGATATTAATTTTTTTAATTAATTTTATCTTACTTCGAAATAAAGACGAAGAAGGGTGACACCATGAAAATATTAATTGATACCGGTTTAAGTCGAAACTACATTCAGTCAGGTTTACATGACAAACCTATACCCAACGAAAACTGATTTTAAGCTAAATCAGTCGGAGGAAGCATTGAAATAACTCATCAGGTTAAAACCAATCTTTTTGGACTAAAAGATCCCGTCATTAAGTTCTTCCTACTCCCCACTCTTAAATCATTTCACGCTATCTTAGGTAATGACAGTCTTAAGGCTTTGTCTGCTGTCATTTATACTAAGGAACGTTGCATGACAATATTGGGAAAAACAAAAATTAAAATCAAGCAGTTAGAGGTTCAATCAGTAAACAGTATTAATTTATCTCATATGTCAAATACCCAAAAAGTATCAATAAAATCATCAATAAATAATTTTCATAGTTTGTTTTTGGATCCTGATGAGAAGCTAACTTATACCACCAAAGTGTTCGGTGAAATAAGAACAAATACTGATTCCCCAGTTTATACGAAATGTTACCCATATCCACAGGCTCTCAAAGTAGAAGTGGAAAAGCAAGTCCACAAACTCATCGAAAATGGAATCATTAGACCATCCCGCTCACCATACAACTCACCAGTATGGGTTGTGCCAAAGAAACCCGATTCTTTGGGAAATAAGCAGTACAGGCTAGTCATAGACTACCGCAAGCTTAACTGAGTAACGATCGCGGATCGATACCCAATTAAAGAGATAAACGAAGTTTTATCCCAGTTAGGTGAAAATGCGTATTAGATTTAAAAAGTGGATTCCACCAAATACCTTTAAAAAAGAAAGATATAGAGAAGACGGCTTTTTCAATTAACAACGGGAAGTTTGAGTTTACACGACTCCCTTTTGGACTAAAGAATGCTCCGTCAATCTTTCAGCGCGCTCTGGACGACATCCTTCACGCGCATATTGGGAAAATATGCTACGTATATATCGATGACATTGTCATCTTTAGTAAAAGTGAGTCCGAACATGTAAATCATTTGAGAATGATCTTCCATACGTTAAATGAAGCCAACATGAAAGTCCAACGGACAAATGTAACTTCTTCTTCCTATCCTAGGCTTCGTAATATCCGAAAATGGAATTAAAACGAGTATTAAAAAAATAGAAGCTATTAAGAATTTTCCGCTCCCACGAACCTTGAAAGATCTTCGATCTTTCCTTGGACTCGCCAGTTAGTACCGTCGATTTGTAAAAGATTATGCGAAACTCGCATAACCCTTAACGGTTCTACTTCGTGGTGAAGATGGTGAGGTTTCTAAAAATCAATCGGCAAAAAAATCAAACCCCGAAGCACTTGAAGCCCTAGACAGAATTAAAACATCTTTGACCTCACAAGATGTTATGCTTTCTTACTCCGACTACAGCAAACATTTTGAGTTAACCACAGATGCCTCTGGTTATGCAATTGGTGCAGTACTTGCTCAGGAAAACAGGCCGATAACATTAATTTCCCGGATATTGAGCAAGACTGAAGAACATTACGCCACAAATGAAAAAGAAATGCTTGCGATTATTTGGGCTCTAAATTCATTAAGAAACTACCTTTACGGTTCTGCTCATATTGAAATTTTCACCGACCATCAGCCTCTTGCGTTTGCTCTTAGTAACAAAAACAATAACAGTAAGATGAAAAGATGGAAGGCCATCTTAGAAGAATACAATTATCAACTGAAGTACAAACCAGGTAAATGCAATATAGTTGCAGATGCATTATCACGCCCACCACAAGAAACTCAGGTCAACTCGCTAACACCAACAGTTCATAGCGCACAGAGCTCATCGCATAAATTGATCTAAACCGTTGAAACCCCTATTAATGCTTACAAAAACCAAATCCTTATTGACATTGGTAAAACCTCAACCTACAGTTTCAAAATAGCATTTTCTACTTACCACCGTCATCATATAACCGAACCGTCCATAACTATGGAAAAATTTGACAGATTTACTAAAAAAACGTTTAAACCCTTCAGTAATAAATGCAATTCTAACAACTGAAAGAATTATGGGAATGATTCAGGAATTATACCCATCACATTTCAGTAACTATCAAATAAAATTTACGAGAACGCAAGTTGAGGATGTTATAAATGAAAACGACCAGGAAAATATAATAATAGATACCCATCGGCGAGCGCATAGAAATGAAAGGGAAAATAAGGTTCAAATCATGGAGCGTTACTATTTTCCAGCAATGTCTAGAAAAATAAAACAAATCATAAAGAAATTTACCATTTGCAAGGAAAATAAATATGAAAGACATCCGAACAAACCAGAACTTCAGCCAACGGACATCCCTCAATATCCCGGTGAAATAGTTCACATTGACATTTTTTTAACCGAAGGCAACCTTGTTCTGACCGCCTTAGATAAATTTTCAAAACACTCAGACCAGAGTCATAAAGTCAAAAGCAGTAGAGCATATCAAGCAGCCACTCAGGGAAATTTTATATTCTCTCGGCATCCCAAAAGTAGTTGTGGTAGATAATGAAAAGTCTTTAAATTTAATATCTATTAATTTCATGGTTGAAAATGAGCTAGGAGTAAAAGTCTGTACGACACCAGCTTATACTAGCACGAACGTTTCCATTCTACACTTGCTGAAATGTCTGAGAGCGGAAATAAACATACAACTTTTGAGGAATTATTAGGTAAAAGCGTTCATGAATATAATTCTACTGTGCATTCTGTCACAGGAAAAAGACCTCTAAAAGTATTTTTTGGTAAAAGAGTATCAACAAATCTAGAAGATTTTAAAAAAGATAGGCAGGAAAACATTGAACGAATCAAAAAGAAACAATTAATCGATTTAACGAATCATAATAAAAATAAGCAACCAATTAAAATGTATCACCCAGGAGAGGTAGCTTATATAGCCATAAATAGGAGATTGCGCACAAAACTCTCAAGTAAATTTAAGAAAGAAATTGGTAAGGAAAACCGTAACACTACTATTCTAACCGAAAGCGGTAGAATTATACATAAAAAACATATACGTAACTAAAATATTATATATTGTTTACAGGCTCTTGATCAAATTTGCGAACTCCAAAGTGGATCATTTAAACTCATACATGAAATCGATATTCAGCAGTATAAACATGTGGTAGACGACTTGGAGTGACATGTTAAAACCGACATTAGCAAAAACGAATCCCTACTCCCTTTTCTTTTACATGAAATCGAAGAAATCAAAAGTCACCTCCAGCGACTTACTCATATCGGTAATCTTATTCTTTCGGTCATTACCCAAATTTCATGACCATAGGTGAGAATTGGAAAAAATACTGAGTTGAAAACCGCTAACTTGGCTTTGACACCAAGCTCGGCCTTTCTGATTACAGAACTACCAAGCTGTGTCAAAACGGACCCAGCTGGACCAATCCTACAGGAAAGCTCTAAATAGTGGTTTATTTAATTTCATTTCTTATTATACTCGGTTGTTTGACAATTCTTAAATTTGATCTATTTCTTAAATTATCCATTTGCTTCTTGAAAATTTATTTATTCATTAATTTAAAGAAATCCTTTTCAAAATCATTTTTTGCTTTTTTTCAGATGTGTGTTTTTATCAATATATGGTTTAACCAATATTTTTGAAAATATATAATCCCGCTATGGATTTCCAAAAATTGAATACCTTGATTTAAATATTCTTGTAAAAGTCTTACGTTTAAATCATATTTTGCTTTTTTTTCTAAACTAAAACTAAGTTTCTTGGAGTTTCATGGTTTGGTGCAGGACCAAAATCGATGAAGAAATTATGTCAGTACTTAAGTGTCTCTATATCTACTACAAGATCGTAATTCAAATATTCACATTTTATAAAATTATATTTTAAAATATTTTCCGTTGTAAATTGTTTAATTTTCAGCGATGACTTCCTGTTGATAATTTTTGACTCATTGCACAACCATACATATTATTTGCATCTAAATACAATATGAAACTAGTATAGTTTTCATAGTCATATCCGTTTCTTCTCAGCTTCAATTTTAGATAATTTATAAACTTGTTCTACATGATCATTATAATAACAACAATTTTTTTGCCTTTCCATGATTAATCTGTGATATACCTCCTCTTATACCTTTTTCATAAAAATTAATACATATCCCAATCAGTTAATAATTATGATTCTTGTCTAGTAAATTTCAATGCAGCATTAATGCTTAAATGTGGACGATAAGCATCTAAATGATAATTTTGATAACAATTTCTCTAAAATTGTCAAAAAAATCTGCTAAAAAAAATCTAATTTCTATATAATCTTTGCCGAAAGATTTGCTTGTATACAAAATTTGGATTTATTCAAAAATATTACATTCCTCATCTTGTGTATTATACACATAAATATATACAATATACAATAAAAGTTTAATGTAAATTTAAGATGGTCTTTGAGGACTTTTATTTTCATTTGAGTGACGATGATATAATCATCCAGTATCTGAATTATTTCCCATTTTAAAAAATTATTTATGTATTTATTTATTTAACATATTTTAATATAGAAATTTGTAAGTCTTAACAAAATAATAGAAAATTATTAAAATGCAGATTTTTAGAGCAAATATAATTGTTGATAATTTATAATAATTAGAAAATATTTCACTGGTCAATATTATATCAATATAATTAATGAAATTTATTAAAATCATTATAACTTTTGACGAGAATTTAAGCATTTTTAAAAAGTTTGATATATTTTTTTTCTATTTACGTTTTTTTTTATTTGGACTGTTATTACCAATAGTTACAGCTTCAATATCATTTAATTTAGTATTTTTAATCCTTTTATATTTTTTTAATACGTTTCTTAATCAAATTTGATTGTACCCATTCCATATTCCGCTCCATATTTTATGGTTTTATACCACACCTTTTTACCTTATTGCCGTACCTTACCATATTGCCATAACTTAAATTAATACCATTTTACAACTTTTTACAACATTACCACTAGCGTTACAGAAATAAATAAATCTGAATTTAGTTCTTTATATTCATTATATTATTATAAAATGAATCACCAGCTTATGGAACTGATAATGATTAAATCTCAAACTTATTTACTTATTAAATGGTTAGACATTACAGAAGTTTTATTCTAAACAGTTTCATAAACAATCCTTCTCATGAATTACATAGCCCACGTTACAGTTATTAAGGGCCTGGATCTAATCTTTATTTGAATGAAGAAAAAGACACACAACCAATCAATAACTTAGATGAGGCAGCTAAAGAACATAATATTGCTTATTCAAAACAAGACGATTTAAATATAAGACATGAAGCCAAAGACGATTCTCTAAGAAAAAAAGTTAACGCTTATTTAACTGCCAATGCAATGAAAGTAAAATGAAACCTGGACATGGGTATAGATAATGAATCAATGCAGCTCAAGCAAAAACACGAAAAATATATATAACACACTATTTCTCGCTCTGTTGATCAACAGACAGACATTTATAATGCCATCAAAAATAAAAACAAAACCGATTGAAATAAAATTTGAGCCAATTTAATTATTCAGAACCGAAGAAAATGTTATAAAGGAAACTTATTTATGACTATCTCAAGAAAAAATTAATGCTGCAAATATTCATATTAAAAAAAAAGAGAAGTCTGTTCATTTTAAAATTATCAAAAACATAATAACAAAGTGTGCGAAATAATAATGTGAAAAATGGCGGATTTCTACTTATTTTTTAAGTAATCTACTTAATTTCCTTTAATTCCGGCAAATTTCAGAGGTGACAAATTGCCTAAGAAAATTAAAGAACAAGAATCTTAATTAAATTACTAATTAAAATTGAAAAATATCTTGAAAGATATAAAAATACTATTCTTTTTAATAATAATATTGATCAAAAAATTAATGAAAATATATGTGGTCATCTTTGTTTAAAACTTTTAGTAGATTAAACACAAAAACATCGTAAAAAAACATTAATCATTAAATAACACCATTACTTTTTTATTCTTTGTAAATAGATTGAGCTTTCACTGATAGTTTGTTTTCTATTTTATAATAAATAGCTACCGTATCTTTAGATAGACATTCTTCAAGAATTTCATGTGAATTTGATGATCCAATTAAATTAGATAAATATGCAAATTATGAATTATGTTTATTCAATTTTAGTACTTATAATACAATCCAAAATATATCTCAATTGTTAAAAAATAAGGTCTTAACTTACGTTAAAAACAAGAAATTGGTTGATATTATTTTCCCAACAGGATCTTATGAAATGGATGGTTTCATAGATAAAGATTTGAAGATTTCAATAAATCCAAATATGACTACCCTAAAAGTTGAAATTTTTAGTCAATATGAACTTCTTCTTCTTCTAGTGGCGCTACAGACCGTGGTGGGCTTCAGTCAACAAGCTTCTCCGGCTGGCACGATCTTTAGCTAGCTGCCTCCAATTCCGCTCTCCAAGTTGGTTGAGGTCCTTCTCCACTTGCATGCGCCATCGTTTCCGTGGGCGTCCTCTATTGCGTTTTCCCACTGGTTCGGAGTCAAAGACTCTTCGGGCTGGAGCGGTGTTGTCCATGCGCTCTACATCTTAGGCGTTGAATCCCTAGACGCCTGACAAGGCTCATATCGCTGTATAGTTCATGGTTGAATCTTCTTCTCCAAATGGAGCGCGGAACTTTTCTCTCGAAAATACCAAGGAGTTCTTCATCGGCTCTTGAAATTGTCCAGGCTTTTGCGCCATAGAGGAGGACAGGGATGATTATGGTATTATATAATGTTAGCTTGGTCCTTCGGGAGTGGGCTTTACTACTCAATTGCCTCTTGAGCCCAAAGAAACAGCGATTACTGATGTTATTCGTACTGTTTGCTTGGGAGCAGAGGTTGACGAAGTCCTTAACTATCTCGCACTTAAAACTGCCTACGGTAACATTCTGGCCAGGTCTTCATGATGATCACATGTTGTGTACTCGTTCACTGCTAAGCCCATTTTCGCGGCCTCCGTTTCAATACCAGCAAACGCTTCATTAATGGCTCGCTGTTAATGTCGTCCGCATATGCTGGCAATTGTGGGGACTTTTGAAAGATCGTGCCTCTTGTATTGGTGAGTGAGTTTTGCTCGACCTTCTCAAGTATGATGTTAAAATAATCACATGACAGCGCGTCGCCTTGCCTAACACCTTTTGTGACATTAAAAGTCTCGGTGAGTTCATTTCCGACCTTCATGGAGTAGCGAGAGTTGTCTATCGTCATCCTGCATAACCTGATAACTTTGGCAGGAATGTCCAAAATAGGCATAGCGTTCTTTATGCACGCTGTTCGACTTTAGTCTCGATATCGCTGTCTTGACTTCGTCTAGCGGGTACGGAATTCTCTTCTATCATCGTCCATTGTGTCGAGTGGCATTTCATTCTGCCTGACAGCGGTACTGGTGTCTTCCTCGCCGTTTATCAGTCTACAGAAGTGATCTTTCCAGATTCTCTGTGTCGACTGCGACTCTATTGTTGTTTCACCCGTTGGTAGAACTTTCGGATATCAATTCTGCCGTGATCCCTCTCGATTTCTTCTAACGCGCTCTTCTCATGGTCTCTCTTCTTCTTCCTGTCGTTCTTCTGTCCAGCGTCGCTTTATATGCTGCTTGCTTCATCGTTATCAAACCAGGGGTTGTTTTTGGGGGCTTTTTAAAACCTAACACATCAGAGGCAGCTTCTTTGATGGCGTTTTGACAACGGTTCCATTGTTCATCGATTGTTTTGCCTGGCAGGGTTGGACTCTCTGAAAGCTTCAGGGAGACTCGATCGGCAATGTCCCTAGCGGTCGATTGCGATTGTAGCTTTGCGACGTCACACTATTTTGGTCTTGCTCTACTCCGTTATCCTATCGATATCTGTGTTCTTACCTTGGCTACAACAAGGAAATGATCCGAGTCAATGTTGGCTCCTTGGAATGTCCGGATATCGAGAATACTGGAGGAGTGTCTGACGTGGGGATGAGGGGACCGCCATTTCCCTTTGTGAATGTTGAGATGAGGGAGACGTGCGCTGGCTATAGAGAGTTTCCGCCCCCTCACGAAGTCCAACAGCTTCTGTTCGTTTTTGGACGTGATTTCATGTAGGCTCTGCTTTCCGCGACTCTAGCAAAGACGTCTTCCTTACCCAGCTTTGCGTTGAAATCTCCTAGAACGATCTTGATGTCGTAGCTGGGGCATTGAACATATGTTCTTTCTAGGAGATCATAGAGGTCATCCCTGCTATTGTTATCCTTTTCCTCTTTCGGGGCGTCTTGGTGCGGATTGTTATGAGGCGCGCTCACATACTTAAGTCCTAAGACTTTTTGCCTAAGCCTGTATTGAATCCACATCCAAATAAGCGCGTAGTATAGGTCGCAGTTTCTCATCCTCCTTCTGCCCGGCCACATTCCCCCGCACTTCATGGATAGCGGTTATGTCTTTGTAACAGTCTAGGGCCTCCGCAAGTTCATCGGCTGCAGAATCTAAAATCATTATCCTTATTTCGTTGTCCATGGTCGTCAACAGTAGGATCATCCGTATCCGAGGAATGTTGCCGTTTCGAAACTATTATTTTTTTACACGGTAGGGAAGATACCCCCACAATAAAACCACCGAGCCTGGATTACCGGATCCTGGTTTAAACCCCTATACAAGGGGCAGCTGCATACATTGGTTCCTCTATAAGCGGTTGTGTAAAGGCTATCCGGTGCCACGAGGAGGCTGTATGCCAACTTGACCTGTGCAATTTCAGAGATCGTTGCTGGCATCTCGCCAAGTTGAGAGCAATCAACAACTTTGCCTTGCAGGCACAAGCGCATACCCTCAATATGAACTAGATTTCACAAAAGACAATTCAATAAAATCTTTTAGGATTTAGTAAACAAACAATTCCATCAAATAAATTAGTAGAATCAAATTAACCAGTATATATCATGAAAGGCAATTCTATTCGAATTAAATGTAAAATTGCTACTGGTAGTTATGAAAATAAGAAATTAACAAATGTTATACATGAGTTTTTTTATAAATGATAAGCCTGGTGAAAAAAATAATGAAATTCCAAGAAATCTGATTTATTTTCCATTGACAGCGAGAGAAACTGATATCCGAATTGTCGGTCAAGATGATGATTTAATTGATTTTAGAAATCAACAAATTAGTATTAGATTGCATATTCGAAAAATATAATGTTTTGATCTTTGTATACTTGAATACAAGCAAATTTTTCTTTAATTAAATGAAAAATGCATTGAAAAAATTAAATTGTATGACCATTTACCAGTAAATAAAACTCAATTGAATATCAATATCTATTGATATTAATAACCGAGATGTAAAAGAGTTCCACATAAAAGTCTTTTACTTATCAGAAGCAAATTAATTGTGAAAGATGCAACAAATATAATTTAGCTGAAATTGATATGACAAAAAAACATTTCCACATAAAAGTCTTTTACTTATCAGATGCAAATTATTTGAGAAAGATGCAACAAATACAAATTTAGATGAAATTGATATGACAAAATTAAATTTCGTGAATAATGGATTACTAAACTTATTCAGTAAAATTTCTTATTCAATCAGTTCGGCTGAACTAGATTCAATTGATAATCCAGGTATTACAGCTACTCTTAAAGGATTATCAACTTTTTCAAACGATTTTGCATTAAATAATGATGGATGGCAAATAATTAATAAAGGAGCTGTATTTAATAAAAAAGGCTATTTTCCTGTTAGTATTCCTTTGAGCGCTATAATAGGTTACTTCGAAGATTATCAAAATTTTATTTTTAGAATTAATACAAAATTAGAAGTCATCAGATCAAATGATGATAAAAATTGTTTACTCACTACACTAATTGATCATATATTCGAAATCAATATTTTTAAAATAATTTCTGTTGAAGTGGAACATTAAATAAATAAAAAAAATGTCTAATAATACTACTTTCAATATGTATTTTAGAAATTGAAGTGCAAAACCTAGAAATTCTTTAGGTATTTTTAGAATTAATACAAAATTAGAAGTCATCAGATCAATTGATGATAAAAATTGTTTACTCACTACACTAATTGATCATATATTCGAAATCAATATTTTTAAAATAATTTCTGTTGAAGTGGAACATTAAATAAATAAAAAAAATGTCTAATAATACTACTTTCAATATGTATTTTAGAAATTGAAGTGCAAAACCTAGAAATTCTTTAATTGATTTTCAAACAAGAAGAAATAATAATATTCAAAGAGATAATAGTAAATTCGATTTATGTAATCTAGTAAATATTCAAGTAAACCTAAACGCAACAAAGTATCCAAATTCTGTATTAAGATTATGAACAAAATAAATGCCATAAAACATTTTCAGATTTTAAAAATTCATATTATGGGCAAAATTATCATAATTTACCAATAGGTAACTACAATAAGTTCTTAAATGATTACCCAGTTATAATTTTTGATACGTCAAAACAGTACGAAGTAATTAAGGAAGCAGTTATTGGCATACAAATTGATTTGGTGGAATGGTGCAATGCTTTTCCAACTGATTCCATTGTTCATTGCTTAATAATTAGTGATGATAGTTTTTCATATAATCGATTAACATATCAGTAATACACAAGTTTAATTTTTATATTAATAAATAAGTACAATCAATTTTAAAAGTAACTAAGGAACTATTAAAAATGTTGATACCTTTAAACCAGCCTAAAGGCTACAAAATTCACCGTACCGACATAATAATTTGGTCAGAAACTTCTTATCAAGATAAATATAGATTTATAGAAAATAGTATTAAAGCATTTAATAAAATATGTGAAAAACATGACTTAGAACCCAAAATATTTCAAATCTTTTCATAAAATTCCTGAAGAAATTCGTTCTCAGTCAGTTAATGTATTTGATGACATTTCTACTGAATCTCAAGATGCAATTTCGAATTATTATTTTGCATATGGAAGAAATAATACAATTTCCTGCTTTTATTTGAGTCAAACTTATTGGAAGATTCCTAAACAAAATATTAGAGATAATATTAGACAACATATTAGAGAAATACTTGACGTATATTTCACTAATTCCTAAAAAAAATTCATGTTCAGATATGTATACGATATAACCGCTAACCTATCTAATAATAAACAAAAACTTTTTGGCATTCTAAAATGTACGCTGATATTTTTATCAACTTTATAGGCAGATTAACCAATTTTATTCTCAAAACATCTGCAATATTAAAATTGTGCCGATAATTTAATGAAAGTTTTTGATCTTTAACCAATTTTCTTTTATCACTTTAACTAGGTTCTTCTATTCGTATAACTTTTTCGGCTCTTTTACCTACCTTTTCCAAAGAAAATCTGATTATTTTCTCGATATAATTTATTTATTTCCACTCATAATCAAACAACCGAAATCATGAAATTCAAAGTGGTCAATATCGTCCACATATTACATATTTAACGATCTGGCGCAAGTTCGGCGAAGTTGACTCGCAGAGACAGTCGTTAGATGTGAAAAGTGTAGTAAGGTATCTCGGCATTTGGTTGGATCATCTGTATTTTGACAATCATATAGATATTACTCTGACGATAGCTAAAAAGACCTTTGCCGTGGCAAGGGCGTTCTTTTACAGCAGCCAACTTGACACCAGAGTGCTACATGGCACTCACGCGGCCAGTTATGGCCTACGGCTGTCCATTGTGGTTCAATGTGAATTCTTCCCAAATGGGTAAGATGAGGTTGTTCGAGAGACAGTGTCTTCGCACTTGTCTCCGGTTGTATCGTACAGTCTGAGTACGAGAAGTTCTATCCCAACGAGGTCTTGTACAACGAGGCAAGCTTCAACAGAATAGATAATTTTATTATTAAGCTGATCAGAAAACCCCAGAAGCACGAGCTATGACTTCTTCCAACAGTTTGATCTTTGGGGCTTACAACCCCAATATTATGTACCATGAGAGAGTGCGTCTCACGGGCTTTCTTCCTCCTGAACCGTTATTCTGTCTCGACACAAATGGCCTAATACAGGATCCACAAGGCATCTCCGATGTCGTACGCTGAACAGTAGACAGGACACCAATACGAACGTTCTGTTACGGCCATAGTTATAAGATAGTATATAAGTTTTTATGTTGGGTTAAGTTTGCTTAAGATAGGTGAAGATAAGTAAATTAAGCCAAGTTTCTTACCAGTTTTTCTTGACCAACTCAAAATAATAAAGATTGTCCATGAAGACAGAAAAGAAACTTAGTCCAAGCCGAAAGGCACATTTTAGATGTACGAACGATTGTTAAGTTATTTAACCTAGTTTTAATTATTTTTATCTAGTATGTAAAAAAAAGATTAGTCCAGGTCAACGAAAGTTCCTCAATATAGTAAAAACACGATTACAGAGCCCCGTGTTTGAACTCATCCAGTCTAAAAGTATTAGCACGTGGAGTGGTCTTTTAAGGGAGTTTAAGAATAGATTCAAGGAAACAGAGAACTTTAAATCGGCAAAACCGATATAAAAAAATTACCCATGCTCCAACATCCTTCGTCTCGGAACGCAACCAAGGCAAACTTTTTTTTCCAGACCCACCTGTAGGAAAAATCAGTATTCAGTACTCTTTTCGGGCACTACGGATGCCGTTTTGTCTAAAGACTTTCCCCGCTACTTTTCAAAGACTCATGAATACCGTTCTCATGGTATTTCAAGGTACCGAATGCTTTGTTTATGTGGATGACATTGTCCTCTGTGGCTATGATCTCGACGATCATAACAATAAGCTCATAAAAATACTCAACCGCCTGCCACAACAGAACTTGAAACGTCAACCGGAAAAGTGTAACTTCCTCAAACCCGACCCAGAAATGTTGAATTTAACTGGGATGCCTTCTGTGGTGAAGCATTCAGAGCCATATTATCTTAGGTGTGTATGTATTTGCGCCCAGTTGGCAAAGACTATTTCAACTTGAGACGATGAAGCTGGTATGTTAAGAGCCTTAAAGCCAATTTGGAGAGCTAGGGATCTTAGGTTATGCATTGTCTCGAACCGCGCATAATGACCATAAAGTAAGTCATTCACTGATTATAATTAGCGCAAGTGTGATAACCATGAACTAGGTCACGAATGTTTGGATAAAGGGTAATGAGCAGGATGATATGGGGTAATGTGCTGTGGGTGCATTTTGGGTATGTTGACTATTGCATGGGGAATATGGAGTAGGGATGGAAACAGCTCAAATGGGTATAAAGGGAAATGGATCGAAAAGATAGGCATTTTAAACACTAACTTGAATACAAAAGTTAGCGGTCAAACTCAGACAGCGGACCAAATAGTAACAAAGGAATATTAATATATTATAATATAAAATCGTTTCATTTTGCTCTCCGTCATTGTACTCTTCCCTCAACCCCGGGCAATTTAACGTCAATAAAACATCCACGGCGGGTGTGCAAACATTTAGGGGAGCAAACGTCGACTAAGATCTCTTTCTCATAGCACCACGATTCAGAGCTCGTCAAAAAGCTGCACCAATAGACGCCTGATCAGTGAGCACAGTGGGCTTATAAAAAAGCCAAATGTCTGGCCACTGGCACCCAGGCTCTTCGAAATTGTGAGGATTATATTGTTACTGACCCGGGAAGGGAATAGTGGATGTACTAAAGCAGCACTTCAACAGCTGCTTAATAGGCCTGACTGGGAGAGAGTGATATGGAATCAGGAAATCCCAACTCTAGTCAAAACATTTTAATTTATTAAAATGGCAACTTGTGCAATGTTTGGTTGCAATGCAAATATAATATTGATAACTTTAATAGATTTTATAAAATGTGTTCATAAATATGGAATTATGTATGTAAATATGTAAATAACAAAACATTTATGTCTGTATATTAAGTATTCCATTAGACAAATGGAGGAAGCTGGAAGCTAGCCTTGCCAGCACCGTCCTAAGTCTTTGGAGGAATTTCCGGATAAGCCGCCAAACTGCGAGGACGCTGGCTGGTACCAAGAGCACGTCAAAATCCTAGCCTGCGCCAATCAATGGTATCGCGACCATCTGAAAATGGCGATCCAAAGGATCGGTAAGAGGTACTGTTAGTGGACCAGATCGGTAACATACATTGAGCACCCATCGAACCTGAGGATCCGGCCTCAATTTAAAAACTTATCAGTGTGTGCAATCCCAGTCTAAAGACTGATAATTGGAAAATCGGTAAGCTGGAGGAACCCAAGGGATCTTACAGGATCGCAATTCTTGCGATCAACGAAGAATCCCTTGAGCTTCTAGCAAAAGATGGCTACACAATCAGCTTATTGATTCCTCGCATTAGATACACTTTTTATCAGAATTCGGTGAGACTAATATCACAGTGGTGGAGGAGTCTGAAATCAGCCATGCTGAGGTTCCTTCAGATTATCCTCCATCACCCAAAAATAACATCCTCAAACTATATTCTCCTCTTAGCCAGCGGAGAGGATATTATCCTTTTCCAAGAACTCTGGATAATAAAAGATCAGGTGAATGGACTAAAGACGACAAACTACAAACTTATATATTATTTATATTATTTATATTATATTATTTATATTATTTATTTAAATGAAAGGTATGTACATTAAGATTTACATCTTTTTTAGTACTTAGTATTTACAATTTAGAATTTTTACAAATTTTTCTTAATTGGGATTTGGGGGATGTTTTCATGGGAGTGTGGAAAAAAAGGGGATGATAGCACTTTTAAAATCTTTCTGATTCGATATCGATTCAATATTAGAAGATTAGAGTTTAAAAAGTTATTGCGATAAGTTATTAGATTAATTGATCTATTTGAACAAGTAAAATTAAGCCTGTTGAACAAATAATCCGGACTACGACTGTGAATCAATTTGTGGAGGAAAATACAGTTCCTGGCGTTAATGTACTCTAGGAGACTGCACTCCAGTAAGTCCCTGGCATAAGCAGAGATATGCTCATATCTGCGAATGCCATAAATATATCGAACTGCATCATTAAAAGCCACCTGTAACTTGTGCATGGAAAGCGAGTCAGAATTACAATATATTAATTCACCGTATCTTATGAGAGGTAGTATTAGAGCAGTTACAAGATTTTTGCGTGTGTCTTGCGGAGTGTAATAAGCACTGGGCCATAGTTTACGGAGGCAACCATAGATGCGACCAACAACCATATTGATATGATCACATCCAGATAGATCATTGCTTATTACATATCCAAGACTCTCTGTTTTCTTAACGGTTTTAATTTTATAGGAACCAAGATAGAGTTAGGGGATATGGTCTAGATCAAGCTTCAGTTTGGAAATAGGTCCTAGCAGTGACTTAATTGGATTTAGTTGTAGCCCGTTTACACTTGACCAATCGAAAATATCTTTTAAGTCGTTGTTCATAAGAGTCGCGAGTTCATCAAGATCTGGAAAAGGTTTGTCGAGATGCAATTGAACATCATCAGCATACAAGTGTACTGAGCAATGCCTACACACGGAAGGTAAATCATTGATGAACATGCAGAAGAGAATCGGACCTAGTATTGAACCCTGCGGAACACCTTGTTCTACTTCCAAAAGACATGAATGACTTTGACCCATTACTACTTTTTGTGATCTCCCTGAGAGAAAACTCCTCACTAAGCTAAACGCTCTATCACTGAATAAGTAATTCTGAAGCTTCCAGCACAAAATATTATGGTTTACTTTGCCTTAGAGAAATCCAGCAGACACAAATACGCGATATATTTTTTGTCATAAAAAGACATTATCTCTTCGAGAATATTAATCATAGCTGTGCAGCAGTGTGATTTGCTCTGAAAGCAGATTGCTTACTGTAAAGAAGATTATTAATAGACAGGTGTCTTGTGATCTGATTCGCTATAATTTTCTCAAAGATTTTGGATAAGCAGGGCAAGATACTAATTGGTCTAAAGTCAGCTGTAGACGGAGGGTTAGTTTTCTTTGCGATAGGGATAATTCTACCGATTTTCCATGACTTCGGAAAAGTCGATGTAATAATACACTAATTGATCACATGCGTGAGATGGGAGACAAATTGTGGCACAACAAGTTTGACGAACCGGATTGGTATTGCGTCTTCGCCAATTGAATTTGATTGAATACTATTTACAAAACGGACGATTTCATATTCCGAAACAACTACAAAATCATCCAATCTTGGAATCGAGCTGGCATTGTCAACTGAAAAATTAAAATTAATGTTTGTTGAACAAGGTTTCTCCCCCAGAAAGGCATGGTTTAATTCATCAGCACTAAAGTCACACTTTGAGCTGTGGTTACAACTAGATACACTAATTTTTCGAAGGTTGATCCAGAGTTTCTTCGGCGGGAGAGATGCATTAAGTTTCGACCTGAAAAAGTTTTTCTTTGAAGTACGTATTATTGCTGTAGCGTTGTTACGTGCTGATTTGTATTTTGACCAGTTAGATTGAGATTGGTTATGCTTCCATTTACTGTAAAGACTATTTGTTTTTTTGACGGCATTGACCACTTCAGCCGTATACCAACGGCATGCTCGATTTTGGATCCTGACCGACGGTACACACTGATCGAATAATTGCATCAGTATTTGCTGGAAAGCATCGATTTTGTCATTGGGGTCAGTCTTATTTCGGCATTGCATCCAAGGGGCAGAAATAGTGGCATTTTGGAGGTAATTAAAATCAATAGAATTAAAAGCTTTGAATGAAAAGATATCAGGGACAACAGTTTTTGACAGGTTAATATTATAAGTGCAGAAGAGTATATCATGGTCAGAAAAACCAGACGATAATTGGCCGAACAGTTCTACAAGTAACGGAGAAGAGTCAAATATAAGATCTAGAAGGCTCGGGGTGCAGTTATTGGCAAATCGTGTAGGATAGTTTGTGGTAATTATTTCCATTCCAACGGAAGAAACTAAATCCTTCATTTGAAAAGCCAGGCAATCAGATTTTTGTCAGGTCTGTATTAAAGTCTCCACAGACGATTATATGTTGGTACAGTGCACAATAATCAGATAGGGATGTGAAGAGAGAGGTTGATGAGCTTCTCCTATTATTTTTATATGAACATACTACCAAACATTTCGTATTGCACATATCGAATACCTGAACCATAAGATATTCAATTCCACTGCCACTGGATTTTGAGATTATTTTGCAGTTTAGTCCAGATTTGCAATAAACTCCACCACCCGTTGTATCAGTCGATCGATAATTTCTGAATAAGTCATAATCTGGTATACTATATTGCTAATCATGTACGCATGGCTTGAACCAAGTTTCACTAACACATAAACCATCCACAGATGAATTTGAGAACAAATATTTCAAATAATCTAATTTACAATCGTTTAAGCTACGTGCATTAAGATAGCACACTTTAAGACCCTCATAGCGTTTACAAAGTACATTTATCATGGTGGACGTTGATTTTTCATTCATATTGTACCTTATGCTACCCATTTGAAAGAGAGAAAGCTATAGAAAATTTAAATGCAAAAAGAGCAATCACACCAGGAAAGAGAAGTTGGTAGTTGATTAGAAAGGAGTATAGTGTAAAGTGTATAGAAAATAAAAATTATAACACCAAAGAGAGAGAGAAAAATAAGAGAAATGATTAAAATAAATTCATTGTTGAGTCGCAGCCGCGGCAAGCAGATCATTACAACTTTCAACGAGAAAGCTCATTCACCGTCCTCTTTACATACACAGATGCATGTTTTGTGTACACAGCTAGTAGTTGTTTTTTCCGACGTAGACCGAGAGCAGTGTTAAAGAGAAGTCGCGTTCGCTTCGTTAGGCTCTCATTTAAAAAACAGCTGTTATTGGACTTCAGACCAAGGTCAATAAGACGGAGTTCTCTCGATTGCTGATGTCGAAAACTCGCTGCAGACATCAAAACAGCATTCTTGTCTTGTCATGTTACTGAATTTCAGCGGAATGGGAGGAGAAGTGGTGTTGTTGCTGGTTCTGAGTTTTTTTGAGAGAGCCGATTGAACAAGCTCTTAAGATTCTCATCAGGGAGCGCTGGTACTCCAAAGAGGACAGTATCGCTAGCTACCTCTTTCCTTTCGAGAGCATCACATCGTCGTTGAAGGTCTGTCATACACACAAGAAATACAGGTAAAACAAGAACTTGTATCCGTGCAAAGAATAACTTAAACGTCTCTCTTCTCCCTAGCCTATCAAATCAGACCTCACTGGGTTATCTCTTCCTACATGGCCTTCAATGGAACAATTCCCCGATCGGCAAAGAAGCTATTACTGAGCTCGCGTTCACATAGAGCAAACTTCATAATCGCATGCGAATCGGATTGTTTATTCACACTAATAAACAACTTAGAGATCTAAAACTCATTCCTTCTCAGATCATCGATACCTGTGCTTCGACCTAAATGACCACGCCCCCTCCTCAAAATAACAGTGAGCTAGATGACCTAGTGAATATACTGCATCTTAAAAACACTGGAAAGTGAAAAGGAGCACACGGAAGAAAAGATCAAAGAATCCTCAGTAGCATCCAGGCTTCAAAAAGACCGACGACAGATGGACGTCATCAAACGAGGAATCACTAAAGCTGCTGATGGACACCCACTTTCCGAGTCATTCAGTAGACTGCGGCCTTCTAAGCCAGGTAAGAGCCACTCCTGTTTCTAACCCCAATAATCTGATAACGAGTCACAAGATCATCTGTGCCATAAAAAGCCATACAATCCATACAAGTCACCGGGACTAGGTGGTATACTACCAGCTGAACTTCACCATACCTGAGCTACAGTGGTTATTCACATCTGTCATAAGACCCATCCTCTTATACAGCGTATTACTATGGTGGCTCATACTCAACGTCTTTACCCACATCAACAAACTAAGTAAGGTACAATTTGCATCAGTGAAGCACTTAGAACACCGGTGCACTGGAAACCACACTTCTCTTGTACCATCAAGCTACAGTTCAATAATCTCTACGCAAAGAAAGTCAACGCCAGATGGTCGACAGGCATTAATGTCGAATCTCAAAACAAATCTGTGCAAATCTTGATCCTAAAATATCAAGCGATATTATTTCCCTAAAGAGATATAAAATTAGCATTGCAGTGGGTATAATTACCGGACCAACGACTTCTGCAGAAGCTGCCTAGACCAAGAAGAGGGGGAAAACATTCACCACCTCCTTTCCAACTGTCACGCTCTTGCCTCAATCAGAAAAACCACCATTGGCTCCTACTTATTCGACAGTCTAAATGACCTCAGCAAAACACCAGTCAAAGCTCAAGCTAAATTTGCTGAGAATACCAAATGGCTGTCACAAAACCCCTTCATAATATTTCCTATCTATCTGAACACCCACGTGGCGGTAGAATGAGCCTACTCTGGCCTAAGTGCATTAATGCCGCTTACCAAGTCGTCGTGCTTTTTTTGTTCTTAGTTATAGTAGTGGTAGTGGGGGCAACACCCCCAATTTTATTAAGCTTAATACAAGCGAATAACTTAAAAACTTAAGCTTAACCTAGATGGTAGAGAAAGAAAGGGAAGACTAGCGCAGGAAAGAATTAGAGTGGAGGTGGTTTCGAAGTGAAGTTTTGCTAAGGTGGAAATCGAAAGAGTATTCCATAGTGTTAGCCAGGCTTAATATTCTTGATACCGGTGAGCTTAAGCCGTAATTAGTCCCATGTGGTCTAATGCGAAAGAGGGCTGCAGACCTTAAATTGTAGGGGTTGACGCTAAGAGACACAAATTCAAGAAGTGCGGGGCAGTCTGTATTACCGGTAATCAGTTGGTGGAGGAAGAGCAGATCGGTAGTTTTGCGACGGTTTTCGAGGGAATCGAGTCGAATTATTTTAAGGCGATCAGAGTAAGGAGGTAAGTTGGTTCTGTCAGTCCAGGCAAGATCACGTAGAGCGAAACGTAGAAACCTACACTGGACAGCTTCGATACGACGAATGTGGATCGCGTAATGAGGTGATCATACTTGGCTGGCATATTCGAGAATGGGTCTGACAAAGGTGATGTATAGAGATTTTCTGACATAGGGATTCGAAAATTCTTTTGACCAGAGTTTGATAAAGCCAAGCGCAGAATTTGCTCTATACTTATAATATTGTCAATATGGGAACGAAAGTTGAGCTCACGATCACAGATTACGCCTAAGACGCGTAAAGATGATACTGAAGGGACTTGTTCGTCGCTGAGGAAATAGTTTCTATGTGGATGCGGTGGACGTTTGCATGCATTGTAATGCATTGACATTTACTGATGTTAAGTAGGAAATCGTTTTTTTTTTTACACCAAATAGAAGAGAGAGGTCAGATTTTCATGGGCGTAAACAGAGAGATGAGAGTTCATAATAATAGGGTCAGCATCGTTGATGGTAAGTACGAATATTAATGGACCGAAGTGGCTACCTAGTGGTACGCCAGAAAAGGCTTCGATGGGCTTGGATTTGATGAAGTGAGGTTGAAAACCTAGGGTTGTCAGTTTAAAATGACGGTGCGAAATTTTATTTAATGCTTTACTAAAGTCGGTGGCTATTACATCGACTTCTTTGCCATCTTCAAATGCGCATAATGACTTAGACACAAATTCAGTAAGGTTCGTAGTCGTCGATCTGCCTTTCAGGCAACCGTGTTGGGAAAAATAATGCTTTACAGTAAAAAAACATAGAATCGTACACAATGCTTTAGTTTAGATATGCAAGATAACTTAGCTATGGACCGATAGTCGTTTTTGGACATTTTTTATTTATAGGGACAATAAAAGAATTCTTCCAAAGCTGGGGGAAACATCCTTGTGAGAGGGACATATTGAAAAGAGTTGCCAGGGGTTGAGCCAGGAGTCCAGCGCATTTCTTAAGGACAATTGCAGGCAACTCAGCGGGACCTGGGTTGTAGTCGTCCTTAAGTGTGTTGATCTTCTCGTCAACAAGGCGGGCAGTTACGTGAATAGAAGCTAATGACGTTTGGGCGGAATTGTTCAGATATGAGAATCTTGATCGAGCTCAGTGGAACAATCATTGTACGATTGACTGAAGAAATCGGCGAATAAGTTTGCGATGGTTTGCCATTTTCGCTTGGCATTGATAAATCCGTAAAAATTCTTAGGATCCGTTATGAGATTGGATTACATTCGGTCAATATATTTCAGATAGAGAGATTCAAAAAGCCTATCAAATTTTAGGTGAGTAAGCTGGTAAATGGAGTGGTCGAAGCCAGAGCGAGATTTGAAGTAAGCTTGCCAGGCTTGTTTCTTTTGTTACGAAGTGATCGTAATAGTTTATTATACCAAGGAGGGGATGTGGGACAATTTGCATGGTATTTGAGAGGTTCATCTTTAACGAGACAACCGGAGATAATAGAATAGAAGGACGAAAGGACGGTTTCAATAAAAATGTAAGCAAGGTTAAAATTATAGCAGTTAAGCAAAAAATTGAGCTTGACGAAATCGGTTTTATGAAAGTTAAGGCTACAAGAGGTTGGTGAGTTATATTCTCGAATCAAATTACTGTAGGAAAAGGAAGCAATGGTATCGGTATCGGTCTAAAGGAGACAGAAGATCATCGCTTTCTGTAACAATACAGTTAACAATGTCGGATGAAAAAATAAGATCGAGTTGTCTACCACGGCAGTTGGTACTACTACTTATTTGATGACGGCCGTTTTCCGTGATGATGGTTTGGGTAAAAATGATAGCTCACCTGGGCGCGGCGTTCTCCTGGCTATCAATAACAAATATGATTCCTCACTCGTTAAATCATCGCACACCGCCGATTTCGAGTTCATTTGTGTTAAGCTATCTATTCTTAAACGAAATCTATATCTCTTTTGTTGTTACATTCGCCCGTCCCAACTCATTCAAGGCTACCAGCTCGCTATTGATGCCATCGACTCCCTGTTTAACGAAATCCCCGAACGTTTTGGTAATATATAGATAGGTGTCTAGTGGCGGTATCAGACTCATTTTGAACGAGAATAGATTTTGAAATTTGGCGATTCGTTTTGAGGCGATATGAGAGGCGAATATGGATAAATCGTTAGCTACATTATTAGGGAGAATATTAAGTATCTCATAGAAATGGAAGAACATCTTTTTTAGGCCTTCTTGGTAGAGCGAAACGATAACATTTGTTTTGGTAATCCCGTCGATGCAGATGTAAATACGCGAGATAGAGACGAATAATTTCATCAATCTTACGATCACCGCGAAAAGACATAACGTCTAACATCCCCAGAGTCGGTTAGTTGTTTCGTTAGTTTAGCAGTAGGAGGAAACAGCGGATCTATGAAGGAACGCGGTTGAGTTTGCGATTTTATGGGGTTATGGGATTGGGAATGTGGTAGGGAGAAGAATTAACCCGGGAAATAGGCCTTAGAAAAATAGACACTGGAGGACGATTGGGATTGAGAGTGTGAGAATGAATAAAATTTGGGTGTTTGAGGGTAGGTTTGATAGAGGAGGATGCGTTAATGTCAAATGATACGCGTTTGAAGTTAGGGAAACTTGTACTTGTTTTGGAGTTAGGATACAAGCCGGTTTCAAAAGACCAATTACTAATTACAGGTTTGTTGGACAACGGACGATTAGTTGTGATAATGGGGGGTTAGATGTAGTTGGGCGAGATCTAGTGAGATTGTTAAGAGCAGTGGGGTTGGAGGTTGATGGGCGAGATCTAGGCCGAATATTAAGAGAAGGGGGCTTCTGAGTAAGGGAATCCTGTCGGGGATTGGGCGGAGTTGAACATTTTTTTATACTTAAACTTCTTAAATTACAGTTGCCTCCGAAAGGGTTGGTAATAAGCAATTCGTATTTCCTAGAGATGAAGATCACGATGCGTCCATTTCGCAGCTTTTTGCATTGGTTGATGTCAAGTTTGAGCCTCAGCTTAGTAAAAGACTTGACTGATATGTTACGTGGGGCACCGCTGATGATAAATGCAGACAGGTCATTAGTGTGAGAATGGCTGTTTTCCTGAAGCTTTTTTATTCTCGAATCCTACTCTGATTTCGTCCAGGTTGTGCAGAAAGAGTTAAGTTTTGGAGGAAGAGGCTGTTGAGAGGGAATAGCCGAGGTTTATGAACCGGTCACTGAAGTGTTGGAGTGGTGTTGATGTTCCTCGCTGTTAGGAACTGAGTTTCGTCTCTGAGTAAAGTAATTGCCTTGTCCATATAAGCAAATATTGTAGACTGTCGTCCACACAGAGATTCGATCGCCGCTTCGTTGTTCGCATTAGTTCGGAAGAGCGGTGGTTCCGACGTGGTTAATGACTGAAGAAGAATGCCCAAGTCCCCACGAATGCAGTTGACAGCATCTTTGGTGTTGTGAATTTCATCGCACATAAGTAAAACACGGGTATACGAAATAAAAGTTTTTTTATGAGCGAACCACGGATGGTGTATACGTGGAATGGTTTGTTGAACGTGAAACCGATATGCGAGCTGATGTTCAGCCAAAGATGTCGTAAGTAACGAAAGTAGATTAATTACTTCAGATCTTCTTCCCATTTAAGTGAAGATGACGACGCAGCCGTAGATAGAAGGTACGATACTCGGGAGTACCGTGCTGGATAGCTCCTCAATAGCCTGAATAGGTTTATTGTAAAAGTTGGCAATCTTCTGGATACCTACAGAAGATTTTAGAGTTTGAATTTTAAGTAGAAACATTTCTGAAAATAGCATACAAAACGAATTACATGTAAAAAGAAAATTAAATAAGACCGAAGTCAAAATTCAATGTGTTGTAAAGTTTGTTTATTAAAAAAGTTGTACCCGTAAGTATTAATATATACATAAAAAAAAACACAAAATCAATTTTAATATTTCAATTTGCCTCCATTGTATGAGCAGAAATTGGTATTTGAGTGACGTCACACAATTTTGGCAGATATCGTGTAATTGAACATATAACATTGTATTCTGAGTATCAAGGGGTTGCTCATTATATTTATATCGATACAACGGAAACATCGATGGTTTTCATCGATGCATCGTTATATATCGATGGAACGTTTCAATGCATTACATCGAATATAACATCGATCGACGACTCCTACTCACTTGAACCTCGGTGGCTAGTTTCGAATCCCAGTACGACAAAAAAAATTCACGGCCACACCTCTTTCGAGTCACTGACAATGCTCAAAAAGTATATCTGTCTAGAAAAAGCGTATCTCAAACTTGGCCGTACAATGTCGGCATAAAACTGTAGGTCCCTGAGTGTATCTAGCTAGCTAGTAGCGCTATCTATTTTTCAATGCAATGGTCGAACTCGGGTTTTTTTATATTTATCTGTATATGTCGCACCACGCACATACGCGATGCACCGTGCAGTGTGGTTCAACAACCCCTGAACTGATCGAAACCTGCACTGGATTTCGGCAAGGAGATGCGCTGTGGTATGATTTCTTCAATCTGGTACCGGAGAACATAGATACCTACAAGTCGGTACAACTGTTAGGTTACGCAGATGATATCGACATCGTCGCAGCGTTCCCAACATGTCATAGTTGGTCTTAAGGTCAGACAACAATGCTCGAGCAAAGAGGGTCTTCGAATCCGAGCCTCCCGTTTCGAGAAGGAAAGAAAGAACGAATCTCTGGTATAACGACCAAGTCATCGCGGACGTAAGACAGCTTGGTTTGAACGAATACAAGCAGCGTGCCCAGAGCCATCATCGATGGAAGGCGGCTATTACTCAGGCTCAGACCCTCCATATTTTGTCGGCCTAAAAAGTGAGTAAGTATTGCAAAGTTATATTTTCAGTAGAATTGGTTTTTCGTTTGTAATAAGATACAAATTTCGAAATTTTACAAGTAGTATTTCTTTCTTAATTGATTTACGTGTATGTATTTTTTTTTTTTTTGCTGGAGTATGTGAAAATCTTCAAAAGACACTATGGGGACCGTTCCCACATAGCGAAAGGGATTTTTACCCAGTAAAAACACCTCTCTTCAAATAAAATATATTTCCACTACAACTAAGTCTTACACTTATCCAGCAGTTTTACTTTCTTGGTTTAGGCGCATTTGGCAAGAAATTCTCCATTGAGAGTTCTTGCTATCACCGCAGCTAAGCGCGGGTTGAATTCACCGTGCTAGGTCAAGGGGTTTGGTCCTTTGCAGAAGACGGAAAGCGTTGATTTCGTCGAGCACTTTATTTTGAAATGTTTGTAGTATGTTTCTATTACTTTCTTTGGTACAACCCCATAGTCGTATACCATACGTCCAGACGGGTTTTAGCACTTGCTTGTATAAGCAATTTGTTGTCAATACTTAGCTTGGAATATTTTCCAATAAGCCAGTACATGTCTTTGTATCTTAATTGGAGCTCTTCACGTTTCTTTTTGACATGCTTCTTGTCAAAGTCATTCCGAGGTATTTCGCTTCATTACCGAAGGGTATTTGAACATTATTTATAAAAACGGGCAAGTTATTCACGTTCTTATACGTAAAATTTATATGAACGGATTTAGCTTCGTTAAGCTCAATTCGCTGAGTGTTCGTCCATTCGTGTATCTGATCTAGAGCACATTGTAATTTTCTGGTTGATTCTTCGACCGTTTTGGCAGTTACTAAAATGGCGGTTCGTCAGCAAATGTGCCTAGCACGGTGCCTACGACCTGCGGTATATCGCTGCTATACAGTAAGTATAGGAGGCGACCAAGGACACTTGCTTGAAGTACTCCAGCTTGTATAGGCTTAAATAGGCAGTATTCTTTCCCATATTTCACACGGAAGATTCTATCAGTTAGATAATTCGATAAAATTGTGTAAAGTCTTCTCGGGAGGAACTGTCGAAGCTTGTGTTTCAAACCTTCGTGCCAAACCTTGTCAAAGGCTTGCGAGACATCGAGAAATATAGCTAAGCAGACTTGCTTTTGTTCAGATAATTTTTATATGACATAAGTTATCCGATGCACTTGGTCGATAGTTGAATGCTTACTTCTAAACCCGAACTGGTGATTAGGAATAAGTCGTCTTTCTTCCACAACCGGGCTTTAAAGTCTGAGTAATATTCGTTCGAACACTTTCGACATTATCGGAAGCAGTGAAATCCGGTTTATCCCGGATTCGGCACCATTATTATTTCCGCCACTTTCCACTGACTAGGGACATGTTCTAATCTAAAGGCGGCGTTAATTAGGTAGAGAAACATAAGAAGCTCTTTCTGAGGTAATTTTTTCAGAACTTCTCCTGTGAGCTTTTCTATACAAAGCTTTCTTATACAAAAATGTTCATTATTTGTGTTTGAACCGTAGGAGTTTACAGGAAACGTTTGTCCGTCGCGTGATTTAAACGTTGCTTTCAAGTGATCTGCGAAGAGATCCGCTTTCTCTTTATCTTCTTTAGCCCACTCGTATTGATTTTTCCGAATTGGGGCCACATGTGGTTGAGGTTTTCTTAAGCCTTTGGCTGCTTTCCAGAGTCAGTAATAGGTATCCTTTTTCACTGACAAGCCTGCCAAGTAGGTATTTAGGTTATTATTTTTAAACGACTTAATTCTCGCCTTCAGAAGGTTAGACATTTCGTTGAGGCGAGTTTTATGCTGCGGCGCACGGGTCTGCTGCCATTTCTTACGAGCCTTACGTTTCTCTCTTACTAATTCTCGTATTTCCGGTGGGTATCGCAATACATGTTTTATCGTTGTTTTTCTAGCGAGAGGTGTATTGCTCCACGCAGCGCACTGTATTACTTCTATAAATTTATCGAGTTCTATTTCTAAATCGTATGCTGTTCTCAGCGGTACTCAAAGTTCGATATTATCTTGTAGATAATTTCGAAATGCTTGCCAATTCGTACGTTTATTTGTTAACGTAGGTGTATTTGTGAGATTAATCTTGATCCCCAAAAAGGGTGCTTCGCATTAAAATCTCCACCAATTACGAAATTTGGGCCTAGAGTGTGGAAAATTTGTTCGAGCTGGCTTTGATCAATTATACTACGTGGAGGGCAGTAAATGGACGCGACGTTAAATGAGTAATGTTTATTTTTTACACGAACCGTATTTAATTGTATAGGATCAGATTCTATACTTATTCCTACTAAATGATCTATATTATCGCGTATAAACAGGGATGAACCGCCTCTTGCGCATTCGAACGGATGGCAGGCATGGTAACCACAGTACCCTTTTGAGTTTAAACACGATTGCTTCGAGAAGTGTGTCTCAGAGATCAGACAAATATCGATATCTTTTTCTCTAATATATAATTCTAGTTCGTTAATTTTTTGTAGCAGATTATTTGTATTTTAATTTAAAATTTTAATTAACATATTCATGTTAAGGTACGCTTGCTGTTAATCTTATTTTCGAGATCGAGTAGCCTTTCGAAAATAAGTTTGTTCGTTTTGGTTTGTTCGTCAAGTTTCTCTAAAATAATATCAAATATATTTGCAGCGGGAGTTGATAGTTCTTCGCAGCTTTTTCCACTTGTAGGTGCTACTGTTTAGGCGAAGGTTTTTGCTCCGACGTGTGATGATTTCACATTAGCTGATTTCATTGTTTGAGTTATTGGGGACGCAGGTTGAGTCTTGATTTCGGCAGTTTTCGATCGAGTCACAGTTGGTTTCGGCACGGTTTTTAGAACTACTTCCTTTGTTGCCGATTTTGGTTGTTGACGGAGTTTCGATTTGATTTGATCTCGTCTTTTCTGAAGCTCTTTTGCTACTTCGCAGCCACGATAGTTAGCCGGATGATTTCCTTTACAGTTAATACAAGTAGCTCGTGTAGTCTTACTTTCGTTACATTCCGTCGACAGATGTCCGCCGGCGCATTTGACACATCGCGGATCTTTCTGACAATACTTTTGAGTGTGATTGAATCCCTGACAACGTTTGCATTGTGGTATTGATTTCGAGTTCTTGCGCAAGGCTTCTATTTTAACTGTCACATCTAGAATTGTTTTTAATAAATAAATTTTATCTATGCTTTCACATTTGTCGAAGCTTAGCATGAAAAGGGGTAAACCGACACGTGTCACAGTTTCGGGTCCATCTGTCAGTTGTTTCCTTCTGGATAATAGATTAGCAGCGTCTACTATTTTTTAACCCTTTATGTTTCAAGTCCTCAATAATATCTTCTTTTGGACAAGACGTATGGAGTCCTCTAGCTATGACACGAATAGGTCGGTCGGACTTATTTTCATACGTGTAGCACTGGATTTTTTGCGCATTCAGTTTTTGGGAGAGTAATCTATAGCTGTCAGAGTCCTTGACATTTATCTTCCACGCATTGTTGCTGAGCACTGTTACTTTATATTCAGATTGGATTGTTGATTTTAGAATAGAGTGTAACTTTTTGTACACTGGTATTCCGAGTACGTTAATTGGCGGGGGTGCCCGTTCTTTTGGTAACTTAGTTTCATTGTTACTAGTAAGACGTACATTTTCTATCTTCTTTATTACCTCCGGCGAGGAACCGGCTTTTCGTTTTTTGTCCGGTCGCCTTTCTGTCATCCAGTTGGTTTCACGAGCGAGTTCTTCCTCATCCGCATAATACTCAAGTTTTTTTGGTTCGCAGGGCTTTGTTTTTTGATAACCATCTTTATTGATTAAATACATTACATTTTCTATTTTACTTAAAACTATTCCATTGACCAAGGTGACCTCCCCTAATAAGTTTATACTTATCCCTATTTTTTAAATATCTTGCCATTATCCACATTTCGGTTTGTTTTTTCTTTTATATTCTTTTCTTTGTTTTTCTGTGAAATAGTTTTAATTTCTTAGTTTAACATTCTCTAATAATGTCTGTGTTTTGAACTGGAAATTTGTAAGATTAGGGCAAATAGGGTAGAGTGAGATAGATTGACAGCAATTTTTTAGAAGAAACCGGTCAGGTAGAGTTTGAATCGGGAAAACATTTTCGTTAGACCTCCTCCCAAACCTTCTTTAGCATGCTCAATGCTCAATGTATGCTGATCATGTAAAGATTTTTATGCGCATAGAAAATATTGTTGATTGCCTTATTCACCAAAATGAATTAAATGCAATTTTGGTCTCTGGTCTGGTCTGGTCTCAGAAAATAGACTTTCATTGAACATATATAAATTTTATTCATTTTCAGTTTTTAGAAAATTGTGCCACATTGCGTATAACTATTCTTTATTGGGAATAAATCTTAATACAAAAAACGAAGTCACTGACTTGGGTGTAATCTTTGATAATAAACTCACTTTTTCGTTCCACATTGATTTTATTGTGGCCAGCAAATTCAATGATAGGGTTCTTAAAAAAAATTGTTCGCAATTCTCCAATTCCTACACTGCAAAATCGGTATATATGGCTTTGGTGCGCCTATACTTGAAATGGCATTTCAATATTCCATATAAGACGCGTTGTGCTTTAATATGCTTAGATACCTTAGAGAAAAGGAGAGGCATTAATTGTATATTATTTGCATATGACGTTTGTAATCTATAAGAGAAAGACTTGGTAGATAAATAAATAAATTAAATAAAAAGCTAAGAAAAGCCTCGGAGTTAAACTGTGGGCCATTATCTGGAACAAATATATGTTGCAAACCAAAATATGAAAAGATATATCTCAATTTTATTACGAGTTGTGGCGGCCCATTTTCGGAAACTATGTGCTAGTAAAAGAAAATTATTGTTTTTAAAGAAAAAAAAATCACGTGAATTCTTTGGAAAATATACGACGACCTTGACAAAGCCTTTCGTGCTGATGAACAAGATTTATTACTCACATTTTTAAGCGAAATTCTCAATATCGTGTTCAATTCCATCCCACCAACCATAATTACGAGCAAACATTTTCATTCTTACAGTTACAGAGTCTAGTGTAGGAGTAATAAAATATCTATTTACAATTTGGGGTATAACGCTTCTATTTTTAAAATAATGGCACTCAGAGTAACAGAGTAAAATTAGAAGTAATGTTTCCCGGCCAAATTTTATATTCATATTCTTAACTCGTTGTAATATTTTATCGTTAATAGTTTCTCTTTGAAAAGCATAAGTATCTGTATTATCATTTGTAAATGGTTTTATTATATTGACTGTATATTCTCAATTACCATTTGAGAACCCTTCTTCTTGCATTTGTGGGACTAAAAAGTTCCTTCGGTCGTTGGTGGTCACTATAAGTATATCATGAACTTTTTGCCACATACATATGGATGAAAGTCTCTCTTTGAAGTTGAGAGTAATTTGTCTCTGCATTTACGTACTTGCTACGAGCAAAACGGGGCGTTCATAAGATTAGACACCTCCTACCGCATAAGGACTGACGGCAGAGTAAAGCACAATTTCCTTTTGGGGTAAAAGTGAACTAATAGATAATTTTCTACCAGCAATCTCATACATCTCTTAAGAGCCTCATAACATTCCTTAGACCATCCGTATGTAACATGTAAATCGGGAGTAATAATTACCTTAAAAAAGATATAAATTGGTCTAAATTTTGAAGAATAGGCGTCTTCTGAATAGCCTCAAACTTAACATCACTAGGTTTTCTTCCCTCTTTTGTAATAATATGATAGTAAAAAAATAAAAATTTGATATCTTGTTCCAAGTTAACCTTGACCCAGCAATTTGTATACTATCTAAATTTTGTTTACAATTTTTTTCGTCTTGATCACCAATCAAAATATCATTCACACTACAATGAAAATTTGGTATGTTTTTTTCAGTTTTAACAAATTTGTTTACCTTACAATCCACATAACATAATACCACCTCTCGGGTTTCACTGCAATAGGTTACGCCCAAGATATGTCAAACAATAGCAGGAAACTCGAGTCCCTCTTTTAATATTCGAATGAAGATCGTGTTCGGCTGCATTGCTGGCATTGCTGTCAGCGCGTTTTCTGTCGTGACATTTGATAAACAAATGTAAGTACAACAAAGAAGTGTGCTGAGTTGCGGATTTGTCTTATTCTTCGTCGACATTCTCTGGCATAGCAATCGGGACTAACACATTTATATTAATAAAGAATTTAAATATAAATTACGAATAGTGATTTATTTGGCGGAGTCAGTGAATTCCATTTAATTCATTTTCATGTGTTGAAAGAAGAAAAGTTTTGCAAACAAAAGTCGGCTAAGTCCGTTTAATTTATTTCCATGTGTTGAAATAGAAAAGTTTTACAAACGAAAGAAATTTAATTATTTTGCGATACGCCCTAAAAGAAATAAATATGTTTAAAATAAATATATCTATGTACACACTGAATGTGAACCGATAAAACTGATGAATCTGTGAATCAAAGAAAAATCTGGAGATGAACAAGGAGAACTTTAAAAACATATAGTGCAAATATATGGTGCTCAACCTCATGTAATTTATTTCCATTTGATATAAACATATATGTGTATATATGTGTACACTGAATGTGAACTGTAAAAAAACAATCTGATGAATCTGCGAACTAGGGAAAAATCTACAGGAGAACAAGGACAACTTGAAAAACATATATCGTACTCAACTTCAGGAGAATCAACTTCAATCATCGCAGCGAGAAGCAGAAAAAGTATATTTTTTTTTATTAATTGTAATTACATACATGTGTATGTTCAGTTTCTTGTAAATTATATACTTAAAGAGTGATATTGTAAATTAATTGTAAAATGGAGGTGTTACCTGTTGCAGAAAAGTTTAGATTAGTTCTAGATTTGATAACAAAGATTACCCAGTTCAATGGTTGTACAGAAGAACTGGTAGAATTCATAGAAAGAGTTGATAGCTTGATTTCTGTTGTATATTCGTTTCATGTAGATAACGCTCGGATTCGTACAGGTTATTTACGAGACAGGATAGCTGGAAAAGCAAAATAAGCATTACAAAGGAGAGGCAGGACTATCGAGTGGAATGAAATAAAAACAATACTTATTGAGGAATTTGGGGAACGATTGAGTGCAACAGTTTTATTAGATAAAATTCGTGTATCCAGGGTTAAGACCACAATAGAAAATTTTTTCAATGAGATCAATAATTATCTTTGTAGAATTAATAACATAAAGCTTTTACAAAACAATAACGAGCAAAATATCATTGATTCTAACAATCGAATTGCACTAGAATCCTTTAAAAATAATTTATCTTAACCAACGATTTAAGCAGAAAACCGACAACAATTAAAATGCTTGCAAAATAATTTTGGAGATAAAACAACAAAACTATGGAATGAATAATTCTTCAATAATTATCAGGCCAGGAATTATTCAAGACAAAATGATAGAAATAGTACTTCGATAGTTCGTAGCTCAAGGCAATTTAATAATAATAACAGCCAATCTCAAAATAACAACTCGAGGCAGGTTTATAATCCGGCAAACAGACAGTTTCAGAATAATTCGGAAAGATTTTCAAATAATAATTCGGGAAACAATTCACAATATAACTCTAGCCGTTATTCAAATTATAATTCGGGTCTTAATAATTCTCAAAATAACTCCGGACGATATTCAATTAACAATTCGAGAAATAATTATTCAAATCCATCCTATAATAATAGTGGTAGATTTTCTCAAGGAAGTAACTCTAGACAATTAAACAATCCTAGAAATAATGTTCAAGAGCCAATGGATGGCAACAAGATCAGAGAGCAGAAAATTTTCATGCAGAGGCCTCGGGAACTTTGCACCTCCAGTGATAGAGTTAACTATAAAAGGGCAATAAATTGATTGTTTAGTGGATAGCGTTTCATCCATCTCAATCTTGCACGAAACTTTATTCCCAGAAATTAGTAATATAAGAACAAAACCCATACCAATAAGTACAGTAATTGGGGACGCACATATTAATTCACAAAAAATCACAACAGTTCCAATAGAATTCAAGCTAAACGCAACGATGTCTTGGAAACTTATGAACTTGAAGCATAAACATTTCCAAGCAATAATAGACTCAAATACCCATTGGTGCCAAACTAGATTTCAAAAATTGTCATTTAGAAATAAACAATCAATTAATTCGATTCAAAGGATTTGATTGTCCATACACCTACGACGAAATAAATGTTTTATACCCCATTTATGAAAACTAAATGACGAAGAAAAAGAATGCGTAAAGCAAATATTAAAAAATATTAAAGATTTATTCTTCGTTGATGGTCAAAGACTCACTAGTATAGATTGCATTAAGCATGAAATAATAACGACTAACCCGCAGCCCATTTATACAAAAGCGTGTCGATTGCCACAAGTGCACGAAAAGGAGGTAGAGCGGCAAATAACAGAAATGTTGGATCAAGGGATTATTAAAGAAAGCAACAGTCCGTTCAATAGTCCCATATGGATCGTTCCAAAAAAAAGCTGATAACTCTGGCCAACAAAAATGGAGGTTTGTTATCGACTATCGGAAGTTGAATGAGATTACTGTTAGCGATAAATTTCCGATCCCCAACATTGATGATATTTTTGACAAGTTGGGCAGAGCTAACTACTTCAGTACGCTAGACCTAGTTAAAGGTTTTCACCAGATTGAAAATGCTATTCAAAATACATCAGAAGCCAATTCGCAAAGCGCAGAGCTAGGTACATAATAATAAATATATGACCCAAATAATTCTGTTAAACTCAAAAACCGTGGAAAGTGACATTGTCCATAAAAACAGAAGAATATATATTTCAAGGCAGGATATTGACACCAAAGCAATGACAGATATTTTCATAAGACTTATAACGTATTACCGGAATTTACACAGAACTGGATGACCATCTATGTAATGTGGTCCAGTTAAATCTCATAGAATTGTTTAGACACTGTAAAATCGGTACATATGGCTTTGGTGCGCCGGTACTTAAAATGGCATTTCAATATTCTATATAAGACGCGTTGTGCTTTAATATGCTTAGATACCTTAGAGAAAAGGAGATTAATTGTATATTGTTTGCATATGACGTTAGTAATCTGTAAGAGAAAGACTTGGTAGATAAATAAATAAATTAAATAAAAAGCTAAGAAAAGCCTCGGAGTTAAACTGTGGGCCATTATCTGGAACAAATATATGTTGCAAACGAAAATATGAAAAGATATATCTCAATTTTATTACGAGTTGTGGCGGCCCATTTTCGGAAACTATGTGCTAGTAAAAGAAAATTATTGTTTTTAAAGAAAAAAAAATCACGTGAATTCTTTGGAAAATATACGACGACCTTGACAAAGCCTTTCGTGCTGATGAACAAGATTTATTACTCACATTTTTAAGCGAAATTCTCAATATCGTGTTCAATTCCATCCCACCAACCATAATTACGAGCAAACATTTTCATTCTTACAGTTACAGAGTCTAGTGTAGGAGTAATAAAATATCTATTTACAATTTGGGGTATAACGCTTCTATTTTTAAAATAATGGCACTCAGAGTAACAGAGTAAAATTAGAAGTAATGTTTCCCGGCCAAATTTTATATTCATATTCTTAACTCTTTGTAATATTTTATCGTTAATAGTTTCTCTTTGAAAAGCATAAGTATCTGTATTATCATTTGTAAATGGTTTTATTATATTGACTGTATATTCTCAATTACCATTTGAGAACCCTTCTTCTTGCATTTGTGGGACTAAAAAGTTCCTTCGGTCGTTGGTGGTCACTATAAGTATATCATGAACTTTTTGCCACATACATATGGATGAAAGTCTCTCTTTGAAGTTGAGAGTAATTTGTCTCTGCATTTACGTACTTGCTACGAGCAAAACGGGGCGTTCATAAGATTATACACCTCCTACCGCATAAGGACTGACGGCAGAGTAAAGCACAATTTCCTTTTGGGGTAAAAGTGAACTAATAGATAATTTTCTACTAGCAATCTCATACATCTCTTAAGAGCCTCATAACATTCCTTAGACCATCCGTATGTAACATGTAAATCGGGAGTAATAATTAATCTACCTTAAAAAAGATATAAATTGGTCTAAATTTTGAAGAATAGGCGTCTTCTGAATAGCCTCAAACTTAACATCACTAGGTTTTCTTCCCTCTTTTGTAATAATATGATAATAAAAAAATAAAAATTTGATATCTTGTTCCAAGTTAACCTTGACCCAGCAATTTGTATACTATCTAAATTTTGTTTACAATTTTTTTCGTCTTGATCACCAATCAAAATATCATTCACATTACAATGAAAATTTGGTATGTTTTTTTCAGTTTTAACAAATTTGTTTACCTTACAATCCACATAACATAATACCACCTCTCGGGTTTCACTGCAATAGGTTACGCCCAAGATATGTCAAACAATAGCAGGAAACTCGAGTCCCTCTTTTAATATTCGAATGAAGATCGTGTTCGGCTGCATTGCTGGCATTGCTGTCAGCGCGTTTTCTGTCGTGACATTTGATAAACAAATGTAAGTACAACAAAGAAGTGTGCTGAGTTGCGGATTTGTCTTATTCTTCGTCGACATTCTCTGGCATAGCAATCGGGACTAACACATTTATATTAATAAAGAATTTAAATATAAATTACGAATAGTGATTTATTTGGCGGAGTCAGTGAATTCCATTCAATTAATTTTCATGTGTTGAAAGAAGAAAAGTTTTGCAAACAAAAGTCGGCTAAGTCCGTTTAATTTATTTCCATGTGTTGAAATAGAAAAGTTTTACAAACGAAAGAAATTTAATTATTTTGCGATACACCCTAAAAGAAATAAATATGTTTAAAATAAATATATCTATGAAATAGTTTTAATTTCTTAGTTTAACATTCTCTAATAATGTCTGTGTTTTGAACTGGAAATTTATAAGATTAGGGCAAATAGGGTAGAGTGAGATAGATTGACAGCAATTTTTTAGAAGAAACCGGTCAGGTAGAGTTTGAATCGGGAAAACATTTTCGTTAGACCTCCTTCCAAACCTTCTTTAGCATGCTCAATGCTCAATGTATGCTGATCATGTAAAGATTTTTATGCGCATAGAAAATATTGTTGATTGCCTTATTCACCAAAATGAATTAAATGCAATTTTGGTCTCTGGTCTGGTCTGGTCTCAGAAAATAGACTTTCATTGAACATATATAAATTTTATTCATTTTCAGTTTTTAGAAAATTGTGCCACATTGCGTATAACTATTCTTTATTGGGAATAAATCTTAATAAAAAAAACGAAGTCACTGACTTGGGTGTAATCTTTGATAATAAACTCACTTTTTCGTTCCACATTGATTTTATTGTGGCCAGCAAATTCAATGATAGGGTTCTTAAAAAAAATTGTTCGCAATTCTCCAATTCCTACACTGCAAAATCGGTATATATGGCTTTGGTGCGCCTATACTTGAAATGGCATTTCAATATTCCATATAAGACGCGTTGTGCTTTAATATGCTTAGATACCTTAGAGAAAAGGAGAGGCATTAATTGTATATTATTTGCATATGACGTTTGTAATCTATAAGAGAAAGACTTGGTAGATAAATAAATAAATTAAATAAAAAGCTAAGAAAAGCCTCGGAGTTAAACTGTGGGCCATTATCTGGAACAAATATATGTTGCAAACCAAAATATGAAAAGATATATCTCAATTTTATTACGAGTTGTGGCGGCCCATTTTCGGAAACTATGTGCTAGTAAAAGAAAATTATTGTTTTTAAAGAAAAAAAATCACGTGAATTCTTTGGAAAATATACGACGACCTTGACAAAGCCTTTCGTGCTGATGAACAAGATTTATTACTCACATTTTTAAGCGAAATTCTCAATATCGTGTTCAATTCCATCCCACCAACCATAATTACGAGCAAACATTTTCATTCTTACAGTTACAGAGTCTAGTGTAGGAGTAATAAAATATCTATTTACAATTTGGGGTATAACGCTTCTATTTTTAAAATAATGGCACTCAGAGTAACAGAGTAAAATTAGAAGTAATGTTTCCCGGCCAAATTTTATATTCATATTCTTAACTCGTTGTAATATTTTATCGTTAATAGTTTCTCTTTGAAAAGCATAAGTATCTGTATTATCATTTGTAAATGGTTTTATTATATTGACTGTATATTCTCAATTACCATTTGAGAACCCTTCTTCTTGCATTTGTGGGACTAAAAAGTTCCTTCGGTCGTTGGTGGTCACTATAAGTATATCATGAACTTTTTGCCACATACATATGGATGAAAGTCTCTCTTTGAAGTTGAGAGTAATTTGTCTCTGCATTTACGTACTTGCTACGAGCAAAACGGGGCGTTCATAAGATTAGACACCTCCTACCGCATAAGGACTGACGGCAGAGTAAAGCACAATTTCCTTTTGGGGTAAAAGTGAACTAATAGATAATTTTCTACCAGCAATCTCATATATCTCTTAAGAGCCTCATAACATTCCTTAGACCATCCGTATGTAACATGTAAATCGGGAGTAATAATTACCTTAAAAAAGATATAAATTGGTCTAAATTTTGAAGAATAGGCGTCTTCTGAATAGCCTCAAACTTAACATCACTAGGTTTTCTTCCCTCTTTTGTAATAACATGATAGTAAAAAAATAAAAATTTGATATCTTGTTCCAAGTTAACCTTGACCCAGCAATTTGTATACTATCTAAATTTTGTTTACAATTTTTTTCGTCTTGATCACCAATCAAAATATCATTCACACTACAATGAAAATTTGGTATGTTTTTTTCAGTTTTAACAAATTTGTTTACCTTACAATCCACATAACATAATACCACGTCTCGGGTTTCACTGCAATAGGTTACGCCCAATATATGTCAAACAATAGCAGGAAACTCGAGTCCCTCTTTTAATATTCGAATGAAGATCGTGTTCGGCTGCATTGCTGGCATTGCTGTCAGCGCGTTTTCTGTCGTGACATTTGATAAACAAATGTAAGTACAACAAAGTCTTTTGTTCTTCGTCGACATTCTCTGACATAGCAATCGGGACTAACACATTTATATTAATAAAGAATTTAAATATAAATTACGAATAGTGATTTATTTGGCGGAGTCAGTGAATTCCATTTAATTCATTTTCATGTGTTGAAAGAAGAAAAGTTTTACAAACAAAAGTCGGTTAAGTCCGTTTAATTTATTTCCATGTGTTGAAATAGAAAAGAAAAAGAAAAAAATATGTTTAAAATAAATATATATGTGTATCTATGTATACACTGAATGTGAACCGATAAAACTGATGAATCTGTGAATCAAAGAAAAATCTGGAGATGAACAAGGAGAACTTTAAAAACATATAGTGCAAATATATGGTGCTCAACCTCATTTAATTTATTTCCATTTGATATAAACATATATGTGTATATATGTGTACACTGAATGTGAACTGTAAAAAAACAATCTGATGAATCTGCGAACTAGGGAAAAATCTACAGGAGAACAAGGACAACTTGAAAAACATATATCGTACTCAACTTCAGGAGAATCAACTTCAATCATCGCAGCGAGAAGCAGAAAAAGTATATTTTTTTTTATTAATTGTAATTACATACATGTGTATGTTCAGTTTCTTGTAAATTATATACTTAAAGAGTGATATTGTAAATTAATTGTAAAATGGAGGTGTTACCTGTTGCAGAAAAGTTTAGATTAGTTCTAGATTTGATAACAAAGATTACCCAGTTCAATGGTTGTACAGAAGATCTGGTAGAATTCATAGAAAGAGTTGATAGCTTGATTTCTGTTGTATATTCGTTTCATGTAGATAACGCTTGGATTCGTACAGGTTATTTACGAGACAGGATAGCTGGAAAAGCAAAATAAGCATTACAAAGGAGAGGCAGGACTATCGAGTGGAATGAAATAAAAACAATACTTATTGAGGAATTTGGGGAACGATTGAGTGCAACAGTTTTATTAGATAAAATTCGTGTATCCAGGGTTAAGACCACAATAGAAAATTTTTTCAATGAGATCAATAATTATCTTTGTAGAATTAATAACATAAAGCTTTTACAAAACAATAACGAGCAAAATATCATTGATTCTAACAATCGAATTGCACTAGAATCCTTTAAAAATAATTTATCTTAACCAACGATTTAAGCAGAAAACCGACAACAATTAAAATGCTTGCAAAATAATTTTGGAGATAAAACAACAAAACTATGGAATGAATAATTCTTCAATAATTATCAGGACAGGAATTATTCAAGACAAAATGATAGAAATAGTACTTCGATAGTTCGTAGCTCAAGGCAATTTAATAATAATAACAGCCAATCTCAAAATAACAACTCGAGGCAGGTTTATAATCCGGCAAACAGACAGTTTCAGAATAATTCGGAAAGATTTTCAAATAATAATTCGGGAAACAATTCACAATATAACTCTAGCCGTTATTCAAATTATAATTCGGGTCTTAATAATTCTCAAAATAACTCCGGACGATATTCAATTAACAATTCGAGAAATAATTATTCAAATCCATCCTATAATAATAGTGGTAGATTTTCTCAAGGAAGTAACTCTAGACAATTAAACAATCCTAGAAATAATGTTCAAGAGCCAATGGATGGCAACAAGATCAGAGAGCAGAAAATTTTCATGCAGAGGCCTCGGGAACTTTGCACCTCCAGTGATAGAGTTAACTATAAAAGGGCAATAAATTGATTGTTTAGTGGATAGCGTTTCATCCATCTCAATCTTGCACGAAACTTTATTCCCAGAAATTAGTAATATAAGAACAAAACCCATACCAATAAGTACAGTAATTGGGGACGCACATATTAATTCACAAAAAATCACAACAGTTCCAATAGAATTCAAGCTAAACGCAACGATGTCTTGGAAACTTATGAACTTGAAGCATAAACATTTCCAAGCAATAATAGACTCAAATACCCATTGGTGCCAAACTAGATTTCAAAAATTGTCATTTAGAAATAAACAATCAATTAATTCGATTCAAAGGATTTGATTGTCCATACACCTACGACGAAATAAATGTTTTATACCCCATTTATGAAAACTAAATGACGAAGAAAAAGAATGCGTAAAGCAAATATTAAAAAATATTAAAGATTTATTCTTCGTTGATGGTCAAAGACTCACTAGTATAGATTGCATTAAGCATGAAATAATAACGACTAACCCGCAGCCCATTTATACAAAAGCGTGTCGATTGCCACAAGTGCACGAAAAGGAGGTAGAGCGGCAAATAACAGAAATGTTGGATCAAGGGATTATTAAAGAAAGCAACAGTCCGTTCAATAGTCCCATATGGATCGTTCCAAAAAAAAGCTGATAACTCTGGCCAACAAAAATGGAGGTTTGTTATCGACTATCGGAAGTTGAATGAGATTACTGTTAGCGATAAATTTCCGATCCCCAACATTGATGATATTTTTGACAAGTTGGGCAGAGCTAACTACTTCAGTACGCTAGACCTAGTTAAAGGTTTTCACCAGATTGAAAATGCTATTCAAAATACATCAGAAGCCAATTCGCAAAGCGCAGAGCTAGGTACATAATAATAAATATATGACCCAAATAATTCCATAAAAAAATAGTCCATAAAAACAGAAGAATATATATTTCAAGGCAGGATATTGACACCAAAGCAATGACAGATATTTTCAGAAGACTTATAACGTATTACCGGAATTTACACAGAACTGGATGACCATCTATGTAATGTGGTCCAGTTAAATCTCATAGAATTGTTTAGACACTGTAAAATCGGTACATATGGCTTTGGTGCGCCGGTACTTAAAATGGCATTTCAATATTCTATATAAGACGCGTTGTGCTTTAATATGCTTAGATACTGTTTCGGATTAGACGTAGTATTCTCTTGGAGATCATCGATGTTACATTCAGTGATTTGTGTTATATTTGCTTTTCGTTCATTTCTCTTATATATGGTTTCATTTAATTTTGCTCTCATTTAATTTTGCTCTCATTTCATCTCTTGCTCTCATATTCAAGCCATATTATTTAATTGTTATACACTCTCTCTATGTAATCTTACCCAATTGTATTAACTGTTCGAATTCTGGGTGAGCGGCGGTGTCGAGCTTTCGATCTCAGGGTCTCTCGATCACTTGGATTCCACTCGTCACCCAGATAAGTACCAAATTGATTTATTTTGTACAAATAAAACATTGAACTTGATATTACACATTTTCGCTTCATTTTGTTTCGTTGGTTCTTTTCGTCGTTCATCGGTGTGATATCGTCGTTGGTTATTTCACATTCAAAAACATTTTGGTCCTTCGTTAGCCGGATAAATAAAGAATTTAAAAGATCTTTACGTATTATGTATGTATGTATGTTTCAAATATAATAAGTGCATGTAAATGGTAACTATTTTGACTGGTGAAACAAAACCACGTGAGTGAACTTTCCTATTCGAGTGCTGTACACTATTTTCTTGAACTTTCAAGTTTAATACGAAAAATTATTTAAATATCGGTTCCGTAGTGCCATCCTCTTTCGAACTCTAGAAAGTTATCTAATTTTCGTTAAGCGTTAGGCACACTCGGGTTATTCTTTTGTTTGCTTCGGACGAGGTATGAAGGCGTTGAAGCAAAAGCGCGGCACGGCAAAGGGAGGCTTAACGCGTGCGGTGGATTTTCTGGCAACCATAGATGGGTCTACAAGTCTGGAGATGCTTGAAATTCGATTATGCAGAGTGGTAGAAACATGGTCCGAATTTTCGCAGTTGCATTTTGAATGCTTGCAGCACGTGGAGGACCACGAAATCCAGGAATACGAACACGATTTTGCTACTTACGAAGCTAAGTATTTCGAAGCACATTCGGGTCTGAAAAAGGCCATACGTGAACGACAAAACCAGGAGGAAACGAATTCCGGTAATCCAGCCCTTGATCGGCTCGCAGATCAACACACCGCCCTGATGAACAAATTAGATTCCTCAACTACCACGTGTTCGGAAGTTAAGTTACCTCAGATTGTAATGCCGCCCTTCTCGGGCAACTACAAAGACTGGCCGTCATTTCGAGATCTGTTCATGGGTTCAATCGACAACAAGAACTTAACAGCTACACAGAAATTTCACTATTTAAAATCGTTTTTGCGCGATGAAGCGGCCAATGTGATAAAACACATTCCAATTTCAGATGCAAATTATCTTGAAGCTTGGGACAGATTGGAAAAACGATATGATCGGACAAATTTAATCGTACAGTCATTTATACAGAGCTTTCTTTCCTTACCGACTCTTAGTACCTCCAATGTGCAAACACTTCGCAAAATTACGGACGGAGCAGATGAAGTCATTCGCGGTCTGAACGCGCTCGGGAAAAATAGTCGAGATCCATTGCTCATCTACCTATTGCTTACCAAGTTAGACAGTGAAACAAAACAAGCGTGGGCGGAGGAGGTGGGCTCTCGAGATGATAGTTCCGTACTCGACCTAGTTCAATTTCTTGAAATCAGGTGTGACGCATTAGAAACTTGCCAATCTCTTCATCGTTCGACTGCATCGCGTTCAAACCATTCGGGTCATATTCGAGCACATTTAGTGAAGGCCTCTGAAAACAATACCCGGTGTCCAATGTGCAAAAGCGACCATACTCTTTCCCAGTGTTCTCAATTTCTGTCTCTAGACATAGTATCGCGTCGGAATTTTGTGAAAACTCAGTCTTTGTGCTTTAATTGTCTTCGTGTTGGACATGCCTCTGTTAAGTGTAGATCTTCGTTTCGCTGTCGTGTGTGTAAATCGCGTCATCACACTCTTGTCCATCATGAGGATTTTCGAAACCGCTTGTCGTCGGGATTAACATCAACAAATTGCCAGCCTTCGTCATCCTCCACACCATCCGTATCATTACCATCTCTCGTTCCAGTTAATCGAAATCTCAAATCCAGTTTGACCACCCCATTGGTTAGCAACCATTCGCTTGAGTTTAGCATTCGCAAACAAACAATCTTGCCAACAATCCTAGCTAAACTTCAAGACAATCGGGGGCGGTTTATTGAGTGTCGTGTTCTATTAGATACGGGCTCCCAGTCGTCTTTCATTACGGAATCATTCGCACAACGACTTGGGTTACCCCGAATTCATTCTCGTATTCCCGTAATGGGTCTATCCAATACCGAAGCTGGATATACCAAGGGATGTATGTCGATTCAACTTTTTTCGCGATGCAACTCAACACACTTATCGGTCGATGTATTCGTGCTAAGTAAATTAACCACCAAATTACCATCCCAAAGTTTTGACATTTCGAGATGGGAGCATATTCGTAATTTGGGATTGGCAGATCCACATTTCAATGCATCTAATTCAATCAACGTCCTGTTGGGAGCTGACAAGGTCTGGTCCATTTTGCGTCCTGAACAAGTCTTTGGAAAACAAGGAGAACCTATCGCTCAAAACACTTCATTCGGATGGGTAATTTCAGGGGAGTTAGTTGATGCGGATTGTGATCCTCCAAATATTTCCTCGTTCCATTCGACTCTAGATGTAGATGGTCTGTTGCAGCGGTTCTGGGAGTTAGAATATGTTCCTCCTCTCACGGCCCATGATAGTGTACATGACCCAGCTGAAGATCACTTTCAGAAGACATTCACTCGCGCTCCTGACGGGAAGTACGTCGTTGCTCTTCCATTCAAAACCCCGTCACCGCAGTTTAGAGATACGATGCACGCCGCGGTCTCGCGGTTGTATTCAATGGAACGTCGGTTTCGAAATAATCCGGAATTAAGCAAACTCTATACACAATTTATGACAGAATACATTCAGCTCGGTCATATGGAGCCGATACCCAGTGGTGATCTACATACGGACTCTTCGCAACAATTTTATCTTCCTCATCACGCGGTGTTAAGATCAGAACGAACGTCGACAAAACTACGCGTCGTGTTTGATGGTTCCGTAAAGGATAGAAACGGGCAATCATTGAATAGTCAACTTCTAATCGGACCATCCATTCAGCGTAATTTGCTAGGGGTATGCTTAAGGTTTCGTCAACATCGGTTCGTGTTCAGTGCCGACATTGTCAAAATGTTTCGACAGATATGGGTTCGTGCAGAAGATACAGACTACCAACGCATCGTGTGGCGTTCAAACCCCGGTGAAGAACTACAACACTTTCGTTTACGTACCGTGACGTATGGAACTGCATCGGCACCATTTCTCTCGGTTCGCGTATTGCAGCAGATCGCAAACGACTACCATGAAAAGTACCCAAACGCTGCTAAAATATTGCTCAACGACGTATACGTTGACGATATTATGACTGGTGCAAATTCGGTTGAAGTGCTTCTGAGTCTACAAACGGAATTAGTGTTGTTACTTTCAGAAGCCAAGCTACAGTTGCGGAAATGGAGTTCTAACTGCTGGACTCTTCTAACGAAACAACGTCCGGAAGATTGTGAGTACTCTTTTGTTGATCCCGAACGCTCCCAATCGTTTATTAGGGTATTGGGCATGTATTGGAATCCTGCCAAGGATGTGTATTCATTTCGAATTAATCTCCCTGAATCCTGTCCTGCTTTAACCAGAAGAACTTTGCTTTCGGAAATTGCTCGAATTTTCGATCCACGATCGGTCTACTATCTCCATCAGTAATTTTATTTAAAATAATGTTTCAGCAGCTCTGGTCATATCAGGTGAAATTGGGATGGGATGATGCCTTACCATCTGAGTTCGCTGAAAAATGGATAAGTTATCGCCAACAACTCCCATCGTTTGAAAAGATCCAGGTATCGCGAAATGTGTTCTCGTCCGAGGAAAATATAGAGCTTCACGGCTTTTCGGATGCTTCCTCCGTAGCGTATGCAGCCGTTGTTTATGCGCGCTCGAAATCGGTTACAGGTGAAACAGTTGTCACTATAGTAGCGGCAAAAACCAAAGTCGCCCCATTGAAACCGATCTCCATTCCCCGGCTTGAACTCTGTGGTGCATTATTATTGACCCGGTTGATAAATCTCATTAAGTCGTCGGTCATTAACATAAACTTAAAGACTTTCGCGTGGTGTGACTCCGAAATTGTACTCCATTGGCTTTCGTCACCACCACGTCGCTGGACAACCTTTATCGCCAATCGTACTGCACTAATTTTAGAGACTTTACCCGGATATTGCTGGCGCTATATTCCGACCGAAAGTAACCCTGCTGATTGCGCGTCACGCGGAGTGCCTCCTTCGAATCTTCACAAACACGCGCTGTGGTGGACCGGTCCGCCCTGGTTGACGTTATCAGAAGAACATTGGCCAAAACCGCGTCTTTCTAATAGATTGTTTCAACTGGAGGAGACACCAATTACGTATTCACCGCGTCGGTTAGTGTTCATGTTCTTTATGAATTAGTCCACAAGGTTTCGTCGTGGTATCGGTTGCAGAGAGTAGTTGCTTACTGTCTTCGCTTTCTGTCTAACTGTCGATGCAGAGCGGTCGATCGAACAACAGGTTGAGGTATGCCGAAATCCGAACGTCTTGGGCCATCATCCTAAAATATGTGCAAGCCGAATCATTTGAAGACGATATTAAACATCTGCGTACTAAACACCAACTTCCTCCCAAATCCAAGCTGTTGAGATACTCAGCCTTCTTGGACATTGATGGACTACTCTGTGCCACTGACCATTAAATTATCTCGCACTCGAAAGCCCATTCTATCGAAAGCTTACATAGCCCTCTTCATATGCATGTCAACCAAGGCGATACATCTGGAGGTAGTAAGCGATCTGACCACTGAAGCTTTCATCGCAGCATTACGTCGATTTGTGTCTCGTCGTGGCAAATGCTCGTACATATACAGCGACAACGGCACAAATTTTCAAGGAGCGCGTAGGTGTTTGAACGAGATGCATAAGTTGGTTATGGAGCAAGCTCACAATGACCTCATCGCTTCTACATTAGCAAGAGACGGCATAACTTGGCATTTCATCCCTCCCGCCGCCCCACATTTTGGTGGGTTGTGGGAGGCTGGAGTCAAGGCAGTAAAGATGCATTTGCGTCGCGTTATTGGGAAGTCGTTGCTAACATTCGAGGACTTGCACACAGTGTTATGTCAAATTGAGGCCGTACTTAACTCACGTCCTTTATGTTCTATGTCCGACTGTGATTTAAACCCATTAACCCCAGCTCACTTTCTCGTAGGTGAACCTCTCACAGCAGTTCCTGAGCCAAACCTGTTGGACACTCCCCCGCACCGCTTGAGACATTGGAATCATCTTCAGAACATGGTACAGGGGTTCTGGAAGAGATGGCACAACGAATATCTCACAACTCTTCAAGAAAGACCGAAATGGCGAACACCGACAACAAGCTTTAAACCTGGGGACATAGTGGTTCTAAAGGAGCCAAATCTTCCGCCCACCAAATGGGTACTGGGTAAAATTGAAGATGTTAGCCCGGGATCAGATGGTCATGTGCGAGTTGCCAACGTTAGAACGATCGGTGGAACCTTCGTCCGTCCGATTTCTAAACTAGTACACCTCCCATCGTCCTGAAACTCGTTTCAGGGGGGCCGGGATGTTTCGGATTAGACGTAGTATTCTCTTGGAGATCATCGATGTTACATTCAGTGATTTGTGTTATATTTGCTTTTCGTTCATTTCTCTTATATATGGTTTCATTTAATTTTGCTCTCATTTAATTTTGCTCTCATTTAATTTTGCTCTCATTTCATCTCTTGCTCTCATATTCAAGCCATATTATTTAATTGTTATACACTCTCTCTATGTAATCTTACCCAATTGTATTAACTGTTCGAATTCTGGGTAAGCGGCGGTGTCGAGCTTTCGATCTCAGGGTCTCTCGATCACTTGGATTCCACTCGTCACCCAGATAAGTACCAAATTGATTTATTTTGTACAAATAAAACATTGAACTTGATATTACACATTTTCGCTTCATTTTGTTTCGTTGGTTCTTTTCGTCGTTCATCGGTGTGATATCGTCGTTGGTTATTTCACATTCAAAAACAGATACCTTAGAGAAAAGGAGATTAATTGTATATTGTTTGCATATGACGTTAGTAATCTGTAAGAGAAAGACTTGGTAGATAAATAAATAAATTAAATAAAAAGCTAAGAAAAGCCTCGGAGTTAAACTGTGGGCCATTATCTGGAACAAATATATGTTGCAAACGAAAATATGAAAAGATATATCTCAATTTTATTACGAGTTGTGGCGGCCCATTTTCGGAAACTATGTGCTAGTAAAAGAAAATTATTGTTTTTAAAGAAAAAAAATCACGTGAATTCTTTGGAAAATATATGACGACCTTGACAAAGCCTTTCGTGCTGATGAACAAGATTTATTACTCACATTTTTAAGCGAAATTCTCAATATCGTGTTCAATTCCATCCCACCAACCATAATTACGAGCAAACATTTTCATTCTTACAGTTACAGAGTCTAGTGTAGGAGTAATAAAATATCTATTTACAATTTGGGGTATAACGCTTCTATTTTTAAAATAATGGCACTCAGAGTAACAGAGTAAAATTAGAAGTAATGTTTCCCGGCCAAATTTTATATTCATATTCTTAACTCGTTGTAATATTTTATCGTTAATAGTTTCTCTTTGAAAAGCATAAGTATCTGTATTATCATTTGTAAATGGTTTTATTATATTGACTGTATATTCTCAATTACCATTTGAGAACCCTACTTCTTGCATTTGTGGGACTAAAAAGTTCCTTCGGTCGTTGGTGGTCACTATAAGTATATCATGAACTTTTTGCCACATACATATGGATGAAAGTCTCTCTTTGAAGTTGAGAGTAATTTGTCTCTGCATTTACGTACTTGCTACGAGCAAAACGGGGCGTTCATAAGATTAGACACCTCCTACGCATAAGGACTGACGGCAGAGTAAAGCACAATTTCCTTTTGGGGTAAAAGTGAACTAATAGATAATTTTCTACCAGCAATCTCATATATCTCTTAAGAGCCTCATAACATTCCTTAGACCATCCGTATGTAACATGTAAATCGGGAGTAATAATTACCTTAAAAAAGATATAAATTGGTCTAAATTTTGAAGAATAGGCGTCTTCTGAATAGCCTCAAACTTAACATCACTAGGTTTTCTTCCCTCTTTTGTAATAATATGATAGTAAAAAAATAAAAATTTGATATCTTGTTCCAAGTTAACCTTGACCCAGCAATTTGAATACTATCTAAATTTTGTTTACAATTTTTTTCGTCTTGATCACCAATCAAAATATCATTCACATTACAATGAAAATTTGGTATGTTTTTTTCAGTTTTAACAAATTTGTTTACCTTACAATCCACATAACATAATACCACCTCTCGGGTTTCACTGCAATAGGTTACGCCCAAGATATGTCAAACAATAGCAGGAAACTCGAGTCCCTCTTTTAATATTCGAATGAAGATCGTGTTCGGCTGCATTGCTGGCATTGCTGTCAGGGCGTTTTCTGTCGTGACATTTGATAAACAAATGTAAGTACAACAAAGAAGTGTGCTGAGTTGCGGATTTGTCTTATTCTTCGTCGACATTCTCTGGCATAGCAATCGGGACTAACACATTTATATTAATAAAGAATTTAAATATAAATTACGAATAGTGATTTATTTGGCGGAGTCAGTGAATTCCATTTAATTCATTTTCATGTGTTGAAAGAAGAAAAGTTTTGCAAACAAAAGTCGGCTAAGTCCGTTTAATTTATTTCCATGTGTTGAAATAGAAAAGTTTTACAAACGAAAGAAATTTAATTATTTTGCGATACGCCCTAAAAGAAATAAATATGTTTAAAATAAATATATCTATGTACACACTGAATGTGAACCGATAAAACTGATGAATCTGTGAATCAAAGAAAAATCTGGAGATGAACAAGGAGAACTTTAAAAACATATAGTGCAAATATATGGTGCTCAACCTCATTTAATTTATTTCCATTTGATATAAACATATATGTGTATATATGTGTACACTGAATGTGAACTGTAAAAAAACAATCTGATGAATCTGCGAACTAGGGAAAAATCTACAGGAGAACAAGGACAACTTGAAAAACATACATCGTACTCAACTTCAGGAGAATCAACTTCAATCATCGCAGCGAGAAGCAGAAAAAGTATATTTTTTTTTATTAATTGTAATTACATACATGTATATGTTCAGTTTCTTGTAAATTATATACTTTAGGAGTGGTATTGTAAATTAATTGTAAAATGGAGGTGTTACCTGTTGCAGAAAAGTTTAGATTAGTTCTAGATTTGATAACAAAGATTACCCAGTTCAATGGTTGTACAGAAGAACTGGTAGAATTCATAGAAAGAGTTGATAGCTTGATTTCTGTTGTATATTCGTTTCATGTAGATAACGCTCGGATTCGTACAGGTTATTTACGAGACAGGATAGCTGGAAAAGCAAAATAAGCATTACAAAGGAGAGGCAGGACTATCGAGTGGAATGAAATAAAAACAATACTTATTGAGGAATTTGGGGAACGATTGAGTGCAACAGTTTTATTAGATAAAATTCGTGTATCCAGGGTTAAGACCACAATAGACAATTTTTTCAATGAGATCAATAATTATCTTTGTAGAATTAATAACATAAAGCTTTTACAAAACAATAACGAGCAAAATATCATTGATTCTAACAATCGAATTGCACTAGAATCCTTTAAAAATAATTTATCTTAACCAACGATTTAAGCAGAAAACCGACAACAATTAAAAAGCTTGCAAAATAATTTTGGAGATAAAACAACAAAACTATGGAATGAATAATTCTTCAATAATTATCAGGACAGGAATTATTCAAGACAAAATGATAGAAATAGTACTTCGATAGTTCGTAGCTCAAGGCAATTTAATAATAATAACAGCCAATCTCAAAATAACATTTTTAAGCGAAATTCTCAATATCGTGTTCAATTCCATCCCACCAACCATAATTACGAGCAAACATTTTCATTCTTACAGTTACAGAGTCTAGTGTAGGAGTAATAAAATATCTATTTACAATTTGGGGTATAACGCTTCTATTTTTAAAATAATGGCACTCAGAGTAACAGAGTAAAAATAGAAGTAATGTTTCCCGGCCAAATTTTATATTCATATTCTTAACTCGTTGTAATATTTTATCGTTAATAGTTTCTCTTTGAAAAGCATAAGTATCTGTATTATCATTTGTAAATGGTTTTATTATATTGACTGTATATTCTCAATTACCATTTGAGAACCCTTCTTCTTGCATTTGTGGGACTAAAAAGTTCCTTCGGTCGTTGGTGGTCACTATAAGTATATCATGAACTTTTTGCCACATACATATGGATGAAAGTCTCTCTTTGAAGTTGAGAGTAATTTGTCTCTGCATTTACGTACTTGCTACGAGCAAAACGGGGCGTTCATAAGATTAGACACCTCCTACCGCATAAGGACTGACGGCAGAGTAAAGCACAATTTCCTTTTGGGGTAAAAGTGAACTAATAGATAATTTTCTACCAGCAATCTCATACATCTCTTAAGAGCCTCATAACATTCCTTAGACCATCCGTATGTAACATGTAAATCGGGAGTAATAATTACCTTAAAAAAGATATAAATTGGTCTAAATTTTGAAGAATAGGCGTCTTCTGAATAGCCTCAAACTTAACATCACTAGGTTTTCTTCCCTCTTTTGTAATAATATGATAGTAAAAAAATAAAAATTTGATATCTTGTTCCAAGTTAACCTTGACCCAGCAATTTGAATACTATCTAAATTTTGTTTACAATTTTTTTCGTCTTGATCACCAATCAAAATATCATTCACATTACAATGAAAATTTGGTATGTTTTTTTCAGTTTTAACAAATTTGTTTACCTTACAATCCACATAACATAATACCACCTCTCGGGTTTCACTGCAATAGGTTACGCCCAAGATATGTCAAACAATAGCAGGAAACTCGAGTCCCTCTTTTAATATTCGAATGAAGATCGTGTTCGGCTGCATTGCTGGCATTGCTGTCAGGGCGTTTTCTGTCGTGACATTTGATAAACAAATGTAAGTACAACAAAGAAGTGTGCTGAGTTGCGGATTTGTCTTATTCGTCGTCGACATTCTCTGGCATAGCAATCGGGACTAACACATTTATATTAATAAAGAATTTAAATATAAATTACGAATAGTGATTTATTTGGCGGAGTCAGTGAATTCCATTTAATTCATTTTCATGTGTTGAAAGAAGAAAAGTTTTGCAAACAAAAGTCGGCTAAGTCCGTTTAATTTATTTCCATGTGTTGAAATAGAAAAGTTTTACAAACGAAAGAAATTTAATTATTTTGCGATACGCCCTAAAAGAAATAAATATGTTTAAAATAAATATATCTATGTACACACTGAATGTGAACCGATAAAACTGATGAATCTGTGAATCAAAGAAAAATCTGGAGATGAACAAGGAGAACTTTAAAAACATATAGTGCAAATATATGGTGCTCAACCTCATTTAATTTATTTCCATTTGATATAAACATATATGTGTATATATGTGTACACTGAATGTGAACTGTAAAAAAACAATCTGATGAATCTGCGAACTAGGGAAAAATCTACAGGAGAACAAGGACAACTTGAAAAACATACATCGTACTCAACTTCAGGAGAATCAACTTCAATCATCGCAGCGAGAAGCAGAAAAAGTATATTTTTTTTTATTAATTGTAATTACATACATGTATATGTTCAGTTTCTTGTAAATTATATACTTTAGGAGTGGTATTGTAAATTAATTGTAAAATGGAGGTGTTACCTGTTGCAGAAAATTTTAGATTAGTTCTAGATTTGATAACAAAGATTACCCAGTTCAATGGTTGTACAGAAGAACTGGTAGAATTCATAGAAAGAGTTGATAGCTTGATTTCTGTTGTATATTCGTTTCATGTAGATAACGCTCGGATTCGTACAGGTTATTTACGAGACAGGATAGCTGGAAAAGCAAAATAAGCATTACAAAGGAGAGGCAGGACTATCGAGTGGAATGAAATAAAAACAATACTTATTGAGGAATTTGGGGAGCGATTGAGTGCAACAGTTTTATTAGATAAAATTCGTGTATCCAGGGTTAAGACCACAATAGACAATTTTTTCAATGAGATCAATAATTATCTTTGTAGAATTAATAACATAAAGCTTTTACAAAACAATAACGAGCAAAATATCATTGATTCTAACAATCGAATTGCACTAGAATCCTTTAAAAATAATTTATCTTAACCAACGATTTAAGCAGAAAACCGACAACAATTAAAATGCTTGCAAAATAATTTTGGAGATAAAACAACAAAACTATGGAATGAATAATTCTTCAATAATTATCAGGACAGGAATTATTCAAGACAAAATGATAGAAATAGTACTTCGATAGTTCGTAGCTCAAGGCAATTTAATAATAATAACAGCCAATCTCAAAATAACATTTTTAAGCGAAATTCTCAATATCGTGTTCAATTCCATCCCACCAACCATAATTACGAGCAAACATTTTCATTCTTACAGTTACAGAGTCTAGTGTAGGAGTAATAAAATATCTATTTACAATTTGGGGTATAACGCTTCTATTTTTAAAATAATGGCACTCAGAGTAACAGAGTAAAAATAGAAGTAATGTTTCCCGGCCAAATTTTATATTCATATTCTTAACTCGTTGTAATATTTTATCGTTAATAGTTTCTCTTTGAAAAGCATAAGTATCTGTATTATCATTTGTAAATGGTTTTATTATATTGACTGTATATTCTCAATTACCATTTGAGAACCCTTCTTCTTGCATTTGTGGGACTAAAAAGTTCCTTCGGTCGTTGGTGGTCACTATAAGTATATCATGAACTTTTTGCCACATACATATGGATGAAAGTCTCTCTTTGAAGTTGAGAGTAATTTGTCTCTGCATTTACGTACTTGCTACGAGCAAAACGGGGCGTTCATAAGATTAGACACCTCCTACCGCATAAGGACTGACGGCAGAGTAAAGCACAATTTCCTTTTGGGGTAAAAGTGAACTAATAGATAATTTTCTACCAGCAATCTCATACATCTCTTAAGAGCCTCATAACATTCCTTAGACCATCCGTATGTAACATGTAAATCGGGAGTAATAATTACCTTAAAAAAGATATAAATTGGTCTAAATTTTGAAGAATAGGCGTCTTCTGAATAGCCTCAAACTTAACATCACTAGGTTTTCTTCCCTCTTTTGTAATAATATGATAGTAAAAAAATAAAAATTTGATATCTTGTTCCAAGTTAACCTTGACCCAGCAATTTGAATACTATCTAAATTTTGTTTACAATTTTTTTCGTCTTGATCACCAATCAAAATATCATTCACATTACAATGAAAATTTGGTATGTTTTTTTCAGTTTTAACAAATTTGTTTACCTTACAATCCACATAACATAATACCACCTCTCGGGTTTCACTGCAATAGGTTACGCCCAAGATATGTCAAACAATAGCAGGAAACTCGAGTCCCTCTTTTAATATTCGAATGAAGATCGTGTTCGGCTGCATTGCTGGCATTGCTGTCAGCGCGTTTTCTGTCGTGACATTTGATAAACAAATGTAAGTACAACAAAGAAGTGTGCTGAGTTGCGGATTTGTCTTATTCTTCGTCGACATTCTCTGGCATAGCAATCGGGACTAACACATTTATATTAATAAAGAATTTAAATATAAATTACGAATAGTGATTTATTTGGCGGAGTCAGTGAATTCCATTTAATTCATTTTCATGTGTTGAAAGAAGAAAAGTTTTGCAAACAAAAGTCGGCTAAGTCCGTTTAATTTATTTCCATGTGTTGAAATAGAAAAGTTTTACAAACGAAAGAAATTTAATTATTTTGCGATACGCCCTAAAAGAAATAAATATGTTTAAAATAAATATATCTATGTACACACTGAATGTGAACCGATAAAACTGATGAATCTGTGAATCAAAGAAAAATCTGGAGATGAACAAGGAGAACTTTAAAAACATATAGTGCAAATATATGGTGCTCAACCTCATTTAATTTATTTCCATTTGATATAAACATATATGTGTATATATGTGTACACTGAATGTGAACTGTAAAAAAACAATCTGATGAATCTGCGAACTAGGGAAAAATCTACAGGAGAACAAGGACAACTTGAAAAACATACATCGTACTCAACTTCAGGAGAATCAACTTCAATCATCGCAGCGAGAAGCAGAAAAAGTATATTTTTTTTATTAATTGTAATTACATACATGTATATGTTCAGTTTCTTGTAAATTATATACTTTAGGAGTGGTATTGTAAATTAATTGTAAAATGGAGGTGTTACCTGTTGCAGAAAAGTTTAGATTAGTTCTAGATTTGATAACAAAGATTACCCAGTTCAATGGTTGTACAGAAGAACTGGTAGAATTCATAGAAAGAGTTGATAGCTTGATTTCTGTTGTATATTCGTTTCATGTAGATAACGCTCGGATTCGTACAGGTTATTTACGAGACAGGATAGCTGGAAAAGCAAAATAAGCATTACAAAGGAGAGGCAGGACTATCGAGTGGAATGAAATAAAAACAATACTTATTGAGGAATTTGGGGAACGATTGAGTGCAACAGTTTTATTAGATAAAATTCGTGTATCCAGGGTTAAGACCACAATAGACAATTTTTTCAATGAGATCAATAATTATCTTTGTAGAATTAATAACATAAAGCTTTTACAAAACAATAACGAGCAAAATATCATTGATTCTAACAATCGAATTGCACTAGAATCCTTTAAAAATAATTTATCTTAACCAACGATTTAAGCAGAAAACCGACAACAATTAAAATGCTTGCAAAATAATTTTGGAGATAAAACAACAAAACTATGGAATGAATAATTCTTCAATAATTATCAGGACAGGAATTATTCAAGACAAAATGATAGAAATAGTACTTCGATAGTTCGTAGCTCAAGGCAATTTAATAATAATAACAGCCAATCTCAAAATAACAACTCGAGGCAGGTTTTTAATCCGGCAAACAGACAGTTTCAGAATAATTCGGAAAGATTTTCAAATAATAATTCGGGAAACAATTCACAATATAACTCTAGCCGTTATTCAAATTATAATTCGGGTCTTAATAATTCTCAAAATAACTCCGGACAATATGCAATTAACGATTCGAGAAATAATTATTCAAATCCATCCTATAATAATAGTGGTAGATTTTCTCCAGGAAGTAACTCTAGACAATTAAACAATCCTAGAAATAATGTTCAAGAGCCAATGGATGGCAACAAGATCAGAGAGCAGAAAATGTTCATGCAGAGGCCTCGGGAACTTTGCACCTCCAGTGATAGAGTTAACTATAAAAGGGCAATAAATTGATTGTTTAGTGGATAGCGTTTCATCAATCTCAATCTTGCACGAAACTTTATTCCCAGAAATTAGTAATATAAGAACAAAACCCATACCAATAAGTACAGTAATTGGGGACGCACATATTCATTCACAAAAAATCACAACAGTTCCAATAGAATTCAAGCTAAACGCAACGATGTCTTGGAAACTTATGAACTTGAAGCATAAACATTTCCAAGCAATAATAGACTCAAATACCCATTGGTGCCAAACTAGATTTCAAAAATTGTCATTTAGAAATAAACAATCAATTAATTCGATTCAAAGGATTTGATTGTCCATACACCTACGACGAAATAAATGTTTTATACCCCATTTATCAAAACTAAATGACGAAGAAAAAGAATGCGTAAAGCAAATATTAAAAAATAATAAAGATTTATTCTTCGTTGATGGTCAAAGACTCACTAGTATAGATTGCATTAAGCATGAAATAATAACGACTAACCCGCAGCCCATTTATACAAAAGCGTGTCGATTGCCACAAGTGCACGAAAAGGAGGTAGAGCGGCAAATAACAGAAATGTTGGATCAAGGGATTATTAAAGAAAGCAACAGTCCGTTCAATAGTCCCTATGGATCGTTCCAAAAAAAAGCTGATAACTCTGGCCAACAAAAATGGAGGTTTGTTATCGACTATCGGAAGTTGAATGAGATTACTGTTAGCGATAAATTTCCGATCCCCAACATTGATGATATTTTTGACAAGTTGGGCAGAGCTAACTACTTCAGTACGCTAGACCTAGCTAAAGGTTTTCACCAGATTGAAAATGCTATTCAAAATACATCAGAAGCCAATTCGCAAAGCGCAGAGCTGTCCATAGTCAAAATGAAAATTTCGATGATCACATTCCAATAGTTGATACAATAGTTAATAAATATAGGACCCAAACAACTCTGTTAAACTCAAAAACCGTGGAAAGTGACATTGTCCATAAAAACAGAAGAATATATATTTCAAAGCAGGCTATTGACACCAAAGCAATGACAGATATTTTCAGAAGACTTATAACGTATTACCGGAATTTACACAGAACTGGATGACCATCTATATAATGTGGTCCAGTTAAATCTCATAGAATTGTTTAGTGGAGATAAAAACATTAAGTTCAAACGGTGTACTTATTTAGCAGAAGACCTCAAAGATGAGGAAGAAGTTTTTAGATATATTCGAAATGTTCATGAAAAAGAATCAAACCACAGAGGTATTAATGAAAATTTGGAGTATTTGAAAAACATAGCGTATTTTCCGAAATTGAAAATACTCATTTAGAAATATATCAATAATTGCTCAATATGTCAGAAGGCGAAATATGATCGAAATCCATTAAAAATTAAGTACAAGTTAACAATTTCTCCTTCTGATCAAAATGAAATAGTTGGTTTAGACACCTGGACCATGAAAGGTCGACGATTCCTAACAAGTATTGATCGATTTTCCAAACATGCCGTGATATTTTACCTAACGGATAGGAATCTAATCACAATAAGAGAAGCATTAAGACATAGACACGCTTTATTAGGTAAACCCAAACTCTATATTGCGGATAATGAGTTTGACGGTTTGACAATTAAGGACTTTCTGAGAGAGGAAGACATCGAACTTAATCTCACAAAGCCAAATAGCCATACAGGCAACGCTGGTATCGAGCGACTCCACAATTGTTTAAATGAACAAATTAGAGTCATGGTAATAGATCCTAACTTCAAAGAGCTCGATATGAAAAGCAAATGTTTTAAGGCCGTAGAGTTTTATAATAACTCAATTCATTCCACGACAAAAGAGAAACCGATTAACTTCGTTTTAGGTTACATAAAAAAAAGTAAACATGTTATTAAAGAACGAATTCATACAGAAAAGGAGCGTAGAATAGATAAATTAAATAAACAGCGACAAGATGAGCCTATTAGAGAAGAGGAACAGATCTTAATAAAAAACTATAAATCTCTTAGACACAAATATTAAAAGAAAGTATAAATATGTACATTCCAGATGTTCTCTGGTCAACTCGTATAGAGGGTGAGGCGAAAATCCAAATTGAAAAGCTTGAAGGGCAAAACGGATTTTTAACGCTTAAACTTTCAGATGCAGAACTTTTCAAGGAATATTCCACATTTATGCATGTATGTAGTAGTAGACTTAAAACAGATTGAAAAATTGATCGAAGAAATAGAAAAAGATTCTACTACAATGTTGACAGAAGGCGAAAATCTTTCGATAATAGAAAAAGAAATAGATGATTTGAAACATATGTATAAGACATTAATTCCCATTAGAAATAAAAGCGGATTAATAAATATGGGCGGTACAGCCATGAAATGGATTTACGGAACAATGGATAGTAATGATAGGGAAGATATAGAAAAACATTTTAGGATTATCGATAGTAATAATCAAAATTTAATTAATACCATTAATAAACAGATCAAAATAAATGAAATAACTAACAAAAATATAGAAAGCTTAAGAGACAGTATAGATGAAGATAGAAAGAAGTTATTAAAACTAGTTAATGATACTAACGAAAAAGAAAATAATTATTTAATTGATATATATGTGATTAAGCAACTCATTAGAATTAGCATTTTGATTTATTTTTTATTAAGTATCAAAATGGGTTATGATAAGAAGCATTCTTACAAACGAAGAAATAGAGTTTTATAACACTGATTCCTTAAAACTTGAAAATATAAAAATGGCTTTAGGTAAATTTAAAGATATCCTAGCATTCATATTCAAAGTCCCAAAAGAAATAAAATTTGTTGAATGTTATATTATTACACCACTTACTGATAAAAAATATTACGAACTTGATTTTAATACAAAAATAATTATAAATTTAAATGATTTTTATGAATTAAAAAAAGATATGAACATACAAAATTTAAGGACAGTAGAAGAACTGTTTAATGGAAATAAGCATTGTAATAAGAAAAAAAAACACAACACGGAATACTAGAATTGGATCGTGGGATATATTTACTTAAAAATAATAAGAATATCAAAATGAGCAACAATTGTAATAATCAGAACTACTTATTAAACGGGAATTACCTAATAATATTTAAATATTGTATTGTGGGAATTGAAGACATTGAACTAAATAATAATATCAAAATGTTCAGTAAATTTATAACCATTCCGAATTATGATAACTTAAACGAAGTAAACATTATTCTTTCATTGGATGAAATACAAAAATACCAGTATGAAAACATAGAAAAAATCAATGAACTTCATTATGAAAAAAAAACTCACTTAATTTCATTTGTAATTACTACAATTGTCATTATTATTTTAATTTCGATTCTGCTGTATGTATTTTGTAAAAGTATTATAAACTAAAACGATGTCGTTGTCCGTTGCCTTTTGTTAATCGCACGCACTGGTTACTGCATGGAGTGACTTCCCCCCACCCCATAACGGCTCACGAGGCCACTGATGGGTTGCTCGTAATTCCATCGGGCTGAGCCCGGCCGGCTGCCGAGCGGGACAGGCCGTCCGCCAGACCCTCGCATGCTGCCACCATTCAGGCCTGGCTCCAAATGGGGTCATGAGCGGGGGTTTGCGCTTCGTTAGCCAGGTTTGGGCTGTATGAAAATAAACTCGTACACCCTAAACCTGTTGCCCGCCCCCCACCAGGAGGAGGTCAGTGTGGGGCGGAGTAGTCCTACGGTGGAGGAAGTCGCCGGTGTGGATGAAATCCGGCCAAAAATACTTAAGGCAATGGGTAAAGAGGGAGTTTTATGGCTCTCTCGTGTCATTAAAGTGGCCTGGGAACGCGGTGAGACACCTGTCGATTGGCAAACTGGGGTGATTGTCCCACTTTTCAAGAAGGGGGACAAAAGAGATTGCTCCAACTACAGCGCATATCTCTTTTAAGTATCCCCGGGAAAGTCTATGCTAAGGTGTTGGAAGCGCGTTCTAGAGCTATGGTCGAGCCACGGATGGGGGATGAACAGTGCGGCTTTCGTACTGGCAGAAGTACAACCGACCAGCTTTTCACTCTAAGAATGGTACTTGAGAAGGCTTGGGAGTATGCCAAACCCATCTACATTTGTTTTGTAGATTTGGGAAAGGCATATGACCGAGTCCCCCTAGGTAAACTCTGGAGTGTCCTGCAGGAGTATGGGATTGATGGTGCTAAATCAACACCTTTCACCGTGGGCGTTGGACTTCGCCAAGGGTGTGTCTTGTCACCTCTCCTTTTCATTGTATATATGGACTGCATGTTGCAGCGCAGCCGAGGTGAGGAATGTTTCACATAGGGAGAGTTGAGGGTAAGTCATCTTCTTTTTGCAGATGACTTAGTTATCCTCACATCCTCCCAGACGGAACGCCACCGCGCACTCGATAGGTTTGTGCCGTATGTGCTGATGCTGGAATGAGGGTTAACGTGGACAAATCGGAGGTTATGGTCATTTCCAGAACTCCTGTTCAATGCACTCTGCATGTTAGTGTAGTCCCATTGAAGCAGGTGGAGAAGTTTTTTCACGAGTGATGGAAGGAGTAATGCAGAGCTTTCCTGTAGGATTGGTCAAGCTGGGTCAGTTTTGACACAGCTTGGTAGTTCTGTAATCAGAAAGGCCGAGCTTGGTGTCAAAGCCAAGTTAGCGGTTTTCAACTCAGTATTTGTTCCAACTCTCACCTATGGTCATGCAATTTGGGTAATGACCGAAAGAATAAGATCGCGAGTGCAAGCTGCTGAGATGAGATTTCTTCGTGCTTTTGAATTACTCGCCGGGATAGAATGAGAAACACGCCAGGCTATGCTTCGGTGGTTTGGTCACGTAGCACGAATGTCCCCATCATTACGACTTCGGAGGCGGGCGTTGAATGCGATTCCATCAGGTAGACGACCGCCTGGCAGACCCAGGACGAGGGTCCAAAAGCTCGCCGGGTTACGCTTGGGCATTGCTCCTGATGAATTAGAGTCGATGGCGGGGGATCGAGTTGCCTGGAGATCTCTCGTGCGTGGTTTACCCCCGCGACCCCTTTAGTGGATCATGCGGGTCAGAAGATGATGATGATGATGAAACTAAAACGAAATGTATTTCATGTAAAATATTCGGCTCAGGAGATCCCGAATCAAAAGGGGGGAGAAGCTATGACAAACAATAACAGGAAACCCGAATCCCTCTTTTAATATTCGAATGAAGATCGTATTCGGCTGCATTGCTGGGATCAGCGCATTTTCTGTCGCTCACATTTGATAAACAAATGTGAGTAGAACAAAGAAGTGTGGTGAGTTGCGGCTTATATAAGAATAAGATAAGAATGGCAACATTCTCTGGCATAGCGGCGGCATTCGTTTTAGAATTCAATTCAGTTATTAATCGGGACTGCAGAGTAACACATTTATATTAATAAAGAATTTAAATAAAAATTACGAATAGTGATTTATTTCCCACGTGTTTTTGGAGTATTTTACCAAATACTCCAATTCCTTTTTCACTGCTTCTTGTAACCCGCACTGCACCGAATATGGCTTCTTACTTTAAACTTTTTAATCGGATCGGGCTTGTTCGAAAAAACAAAATTCAATTTTCGAGATATATGCCTCAAGGTAACTGACGAAAACTTTCATTGTTTATGTAATCAAAAACTTAGGTCATAATTTTCACTTCCGCTCTTAATTTCTTCATTTACATTAATACTGCGCTGTTGGTTATATTTTTAAGGTATCCTACTGCACGTAGGATTTGCTCTCGAAATGACCACGCTCTACGTGCGCTCTGTTCACCATTTGTTGATCGCTCGTCCCACCCATGGTATTTAATTCCTTCGAAAAATTTAGGTGGTGTGTCAATAATAAGTTTTGATTGATTTTTTTTTATTTCGGATAACCATCCAGAAGCGATCTCCTAGCGCTTCATCTAAAAATGATTTATAAGAATATGTGTCCGCCCGACTTTTAATTGTCACTATATATTCCTCTAATGTTTCATCTGGATTTTGATTTCTAGCCAAAAATTGATAACGTTTCGCTGGCACGTTTGTTTTAGGTGAAAAATGCTTTTTAAGTAACTTGGTTTTATGCAACACTAAAATTTTCCGATTCTTTAGCTGATGTCAACGTGTCTGTTATGTGTAACAGCTTTAGATTTAGAGATAAAGGTATTGGCCATATTGTTGATGTTTTTTTAAATCTTTTTTGAAAAGACTGTACCAAAAGTGAATATACATGGTTGCAATTGCAGCTTGATTGTAATATGAGTATCAATATAGACTTCTTGCCCAACCATTTGGACCGTTTACCTTAAAATGTTTATGATCTGAGTGCTAAATAAGGGAAACGCTTCCTTCAAGATATTCGGAGTATGGAGTAGCGTTTCCAGGATAAGTGAAATATCCACATGATGGCGGACTTCTGTTGGAGCATAAAAAACAGCCCTAGTTTTGATAAGATTAGTAATATACCGTGTTGGGCTCAAATCAATTAAAAATGCGTATGCATTTTAATATCAATCACAGAGGGCATTTTCAAGACTCCCGCATACGGCGATTGTCAATCCTACAAACAAATAATACATGGAAAAATACGCGCTAAAGCACAAAACATAAAATCACAATTCGCTACTGTTATTATGATTTATTATTATGATTGTAGACGCTATTAAGCCGGAAATGTTATATATCCACATATTCTTGCGCTAAACGAGTAAGACGATGTCTCCATGCATAATATACGTCCCGGCTTAGCACGCATATGTATTTCATATGCGACTTATCTCAATTACTGACACACCCCTATCGTTGATACATATACTTCTTAGCACTCACTTGCAAGTGCAAATGAATACAGGGGTGTCGTATTCATTTAGCTATGGTGTCATTTTTGTTTTGTCACTTCCGAACATAACGAATCATTTAACGTCAGTTGAGTCGACTGAAACGATGACACCACTCTTGTATGTAAGTATAGAGGGGATGGTTGTGATCATCACACCATTTTCACCACTACTTAAGCTCAGAAGCGTAAACGAGTTACATCGCAGAAGTTGAAGAAGTGTGCCCCGAAAAAGTACAATTGGCGCGTAGCAGTCAGTCCTCCACACAATCTCCACAAACGCGCTTATCTACATGAATTTCGTAATTGGATTGGTCTTAAGTGAAGAGAACGCTGTTAGCCTGCGATGGCAGTTGGATACAGAATGTATTAATTATGTCATTGTACCCCATGAGTTGCGTCTGCCGGCCGTCGTTGTGGCACGAGTCAATGTGTCTCAGATTATTAAATAAATAGAACGTGTATGTAGGTACAGATTATCCAGGCGGACGGTAACTGCCGCCAGAGTTAAGTTTTGTCTCTCTGAGTTGGACTCGTGTGTACTCTGATATATAACAGTGGAATTTATTTTATGTTCGTTTGCTCCTTCCAGCTATGTTGTAAAATAAACATCTTTCGATTTTTACTTAAATCAGACAAATTGAAAGAACAATTTGTACTGCTGCAGAAAAATTGATTCGAATTCTGAAAATGCAATACCGACTTAGATTTTGTATGTAATAACATCATTAAATCGAAATATAATATATAATTAATAAATTTATGAAATGATTTTTTTTTCGGACTAACTTATCTGGTTGCACAGGATCTTGGATTTGTTATTTTTTTGGGAGGAGTTGAAATCTCGAAAGAAACCCAAAGTAGTGTGGACCAAAGTAGTGTGAACCCAGAGTAGTGTGGACTAACCGCACTAAAAACATCTCTTTGATCATGACCAATCAACTGGTGGTCGGAAAGGATTTAGTTTTCAAAGTAAAGTCCGGTTTGATAAGGTATTATAATTTAAATACGGGCTCTCGTAATTGTCAGAATAGTTCATCGGGCTTGGTTCTTAATTTGTATCTGCTACGAGGTCAATCTGCAAATCTCTACGCAAGTCACTATTTCTAATATACCATTGGGCATTCACTATTCCTCGAAGGACCTTATTTTTAAATGTTTGCAACATTTGTACATTTGTTTTCTTTGCGCAACCTAGTAATTGGATACCATATGTCAAAACTGGTTCTAGTATATGATTATATAATAGAATTTTATTCTCAATTGGCGATTCGGAATTATATCCTAGGAACCATTGAAGTTGTCTATATCTAATATCTAATTCTTCTACTTTCTTTTTTCAATTGTTCCTTCCATTTCCGTTTAGCATTTAGATTCATACCCAGATACTTAGCTGTGTTAGAGTAAGGAACTACTTGGTTATTAACACAGCTTGGTAGTTCTGTAATCAGAAAGGCCAAGCTTGGTGTCAAATGTTGAATGCGATTTCATCAGGTAGGGTAGGACCGCTTGGCAGATCCAGGACGAGGTGGTTGAACCAATTCCAAAAACTCGCCGGGTTACGATTGGGCATAGCTCCTGATGTGTTAGAGTCGATGGCGGAGGATCGAGTTGCCTGGAGATCTCTCGTGCGTGGCTTACCCCCGCAACCCCTTTAGTGGATCATGAAGATGATGATCATGATTAATATGGGTGGACTTTAACTCATTAAGTTTATTTCGCCATTGCTTCATCCAAACACATATCAATTTAACTGAATTTTGTAGTTTTAGTTACACATCCATTTGCTAATAGAATAGCAGTGTCTTCTGCAAATATGGCCATCATGGTATCACTCGCATGCAGTATATAACTTTTATATAATAAAAACAGAGTGGGTACCAGAACACTTCCATGTGGAACACCTGCTTGTATTTCTTTATGTTCAGAATACCCTGAAACATAAAGAACACTAAAGTATTTATTACCGATATAAGATTTAAGGATCTCATAGTGCTGTCTAGGTAGATCCCTATGAAGTTAATACTCTAGTCCCTTATGCCAAACTTTATGAAAAGACTGCGCAACATCGAAGAATATTGCAGAACAAATTTGTTTTTCTACCAGTGCCTTTTCTATCAAATTAGTTATACGATGCACCTGGTCTATCGTCGAGTGTTTATTCCTAAACCCGAATTGATGGGATAAGCTTTTTTTGCTATAATTGGATCTAACCTTTTAAGTGTTTCTCGAAAAGTTTGGAAAATAAAGGTAAAAGTGAGATTGGCCTATATGAAGTAACTTCTGATAAAGGCTTACCTTGTTAAGAAAAGACAATAATTTTTTTTGTGATGTGGGACATACCTTTGTTTAAAACAAGCATTAATTATATGCTTGAGTTTCAACAAAGTAGTTGTAGGAAGTTTCTTTCGAAATTTTAGCAGTTATAAGATCATACCTGTTTATATATTATAAAGTTTTTGAATACATGTCCCAATCTCTCTCAAGACACAAAGTAGATGTAATAAGTTTCTTTCGAAATTTTAGCAGTTATAAGATCATACCTGTTTATATATTATTAAGTTTCTGAATACATGTCCCAATCTCTCTCAAGACACAGAGGGAATTTCCTTTTCGTCTACTCTATTACAGAAAACAAGATCTTCGTTTACTACCATAGGTGAGAACAGTTTGAAAACATTTGAAAGGTGCTGCTGAAGAGTTTAACATTTTCCTTTGCATCGCCGATTCATTTCCCATCAGATGTTTTCAACTGGGAATCTTGCGCTTGATGTCTCTTTAATTGTTATGCAGCCTTCTAAAGGGAGAAATCCATGACTCTGTTAGACATTAGAAAACAAAAATATTATTAGCTAGAGAATTATTTTTGGATTCAGTAATAGTTTTTTTATGCCTATTATTGAGTCTATAGATATGCTTTTATCACTGTGATATCTAGTCGCTTGCCATTTTCTACGAGCTCTTCTCTTATCGTGTTATCTATACTAAAATGTATGAAATTACATTAATTAATTAATTATTATAATACCAGATTACCTACAAGCAAAAAAAAAAAACATCGGCCGATATTGAACCAATTTATTTTTGTTAACTTTTGCGAATAGGACTACGACGAGTGTAAGCTAAGAAATGTGTGTTAAGGTATCCTGGCAGCAAGAATATATTTGAGCTGTCAAGGAGCCAAACACTTAACGGCTTTATTCCTCCAGAAGCATCCCTTCATCTAGACACAATAACTCTAATACTGAATCCACAAGTATGTCCTGTCCACATGGCTCTTGAACAGGCGACTAAAATACGAACAGTTCAATATTTCAAACCAGTATATGCCCTTGTTAGCTAATCGAAATGATGATTTTAACCCTAATCAGCTCAGGTCAATTTTCTACCTAATCCACCCAGGTAGTGACTCAAAGTCACCGTATAAGAAAAATGCTAATTATTCTTAGAAATAAAATTGAATAATATTATTTAAAGTTTGTTATTGATTTTTTATTTTATTATTGGTTACCTAATTTATTTTTAAAGTACAAACTTAGCATACAACTGATTTTTCGGAATGTTCGTTGCAGACGCTCATCACAATGGTGCCACCTGTTTGACTTGCGCTTTAGTTGAGTTGTAAAACAAATTAACTTCTGGTTTGTTTTTGTTGTCAATATCCATTGTTTTGGTATGATGCATCGTTGATAAGAACAAAACTGATTTGTTGTTTTTTTTTGTGACGGAACTCACTGATGAAATTTTTTTCCTGAGCCCAAATAAGCTTGATTCCAGGTTCCTTTATTGGATAGATATTCTTGTGGAATACATGCTTTATTTTTTCTTGGAGTTCCAACACTGGTGAGACTCCTGCACAATAATTCATTTGTCAGATGATATGATGTAAAAAAATTATCAAACCTCAGATTTCGGTTCGATCCAGAGTAAGACTCGGAAAGCATCAACACCACATTCTCCGCTTGATTACAATCTATTTTATTCCCTTCCTTTCCAATGAAAGAAATACCAAACAAGGGATAAGATGTAGAGCTATCAGAAATCCACCAGATTTCCATGCCATATTTATCCGGCTTTGAAGGGATGTATTGTTTGAATTGCACTCTATATCGGAAATTGACCAGTTGGTCACCAATTGTAAGGTTCATACCAGGCACATACGTCTTCTTCAAATTTGTCATTACACAATTCCAGAGTTCCCTTATTGGTGCAAATTTGTCTCTTTGTCGCCTATCTGACCTAGTTGATATGTCATCGAACCGTAAATGTTGCGAAATCTTGGCGAACCGATTAACATTGTTGCCCTGAACACTGGATGGCCATGAATTTCGTCCCAGAAGTTTGTGAAGTCAAAAATACCTTCTTTTTTAGTGCCCGCGTAAATAAGTAGTCCTATAAAACTTCTTATTTCAATGTCGTTCAAAAGAGGGCGAATGTATCACTTACGTCGTCAATATGCTTTCCAGACGGTAAAACAATTTTATCTAATTGGCGCCTAATAATGTTACGACTGACCGATCTTCCTTGACTGAACGGTTCAGACTTGCATTCAGTTCTATCCTTATTAAGATATTTTTCAGCTTCAATGTTTATACTATCATTCATCTAGCTCTATTTCATCGGCCAATTCCTCAAAGATTTCGGTAGCATCTTCCTCACTATCGTCACTTTCCAAATAATCAAAGTCACTTTCGTCGTTTATATCCGAACCATCCGTAAGTCACCACCTGGGTGGATTAGGTTGGTACACAATGATAACGGTATATGTTTCTTACAGTATTACATTCTTAACTTTTTTTTCATTTCTACGTAGTGTTTCCATAGGGAAACAAAGTCAATGAGTTCGAATAGGATTGCTTTTTCAAAAATTTGTGAAAATTACTTTCGAAACTGAAACAGTGACCCAAAGTCACAGGGTGGCCCGATTAGGGTTAACTCGGTACATAGAGCACTTTTCGTAATTTTTATACCCCATTTGGATCAATGTCAGTTGTCATTTCCAACTTTGTATCATAACTTCTTGTTTACCATTGCTTCAATTCTTCCTGCTTTAAACTGTTTAAGAAAAGAAAAATACTACCTTTTTTCAAAAAAGATAGGTCTTTCTTCTTTTAGACTGACGTTTTTCAACTCTCGTTCTAGATTCTGTAAGACCTAGGCAAGCGCCGTGGTAGTGTAGTTATATCTCATCATCATCACATAATTGCTTTTTATTTTTCTTTTTTCGATTTAGCATCCGTCTGCCAAGCTCCAAGCGCAAAGCAACATCTTTATAACATTTTCTTTATATCGATTTCATCTAAACTACCATTATTCTGAGATACTTATATGTGTGTAACGAACATAGATGAGATCTGCTTTTGTTTAAGCAATTTATGTCATACATTTTTATGTTGTTTTTTTTGTCTTACAATATAGGGCGGACTTAGCCTTAGTAGTGATTCTAGACGGATAGTATTTTTTCTTCTTCTCCAGATTCGAAAACGTTGTGATTTTTGTTTAGGCTTTTATTTATTCTGTCCGCGAAGCTTATCAGCAGTCAGTTAACGCTTTTGTTCTTCCTGAAGCAAAACTGAGGAACTGTTTAAAATTTTATTTTTTCCAAATATAAATATAAACGGAAATGTTTGACATAGGTTCTAGGACTTTGTCTATTGCAGAGAGAATCGATATTGGCCTGTAGTTAAATATATCATTCTTTTTTCCTCATTTGTGGATATATCCGGTTTGATTACCTTACTACTTTAAATTTCAAACAATTTTTGAATTATAGGAATATGAAATTTTTGAGAACTTAATTCCACTAGTAGCCTTTATGTCGAGTTCGATATTTTCATTCTCTATTGTGATCTCGATTTTCTCTTCAAATTTTGTCGTTCACATATTTGCAGTCTACAGTTTACGAATTCAAAAATTTCTTAATTCTTGAAAAAAGCACTCTGTGATAAAAGTCCACTGAATCTTGTGGTCGAAAAGACCGAAACTTGAACGTAGTAAAAAAAATATTTATTGAATACGTTGTGAAAATCAACTAGCTGAAAACTGAATATGCACGATTAACATCGCACGATTTCTGATATAATCCAATCTATGTACACAATTCTATTCGCGTATGTGTTCTAAAGAGGTAAATCAATTCATGGTGTAAATATTATTATGTATGAACAATTGTTTTCTTTGTGGCGGCCGTGGTGTTGTGTGTCTGTGCGTCGACTCCTACGCACAGAATTCGATTTCCCAATACGACCAAAAATAATTTTCATGGCCCCACCTCTTTCGAGTCACTGACAATGCTCAAAGAGTATATATAACTGTCCAGAAAAAGCTTCTCAAACTAGGCTGTTCGGAGTCGGCATAAAACTGTAGGTCCCTTCCACTCGTGAGAGAACCATAGCACGCACAACACGAGTGGTTGCTGAGAAGCTAGGCTCTGGCCCTCTACGGGCTGTAACGCAACCCATTTTATATATATATATATATATTATGTATAGTAAAATTCGTTCAATAATGAAAAGAGTAAAAGTAAGCGTTGAAGAGGTACATACATTTTAGCACGCTGTTCTCATCCCTGAAAAGATACGTCTCCAAAATAGTGAATTTTATGCCTCTCCATTCATGTCTTCAAAGAGCGGAAATAAAAACTATCCAATCCACACCTATCATAATAATATCTCGTCTTTCAAGTTTATCGAAGAAAAAAAAATAACACTATTCAGAGATATCGTCCTACAAAATACCAGTCATGCTAAATAATTCGTACAAAACATGCTATTTCGAAAAGGCACAATCTTACACATATCTTCCAACAACGCAGGACACTAAAGACACGATAATGCACGCCGATAAAACCATGATCATGTAAGTACTCGTATATTTACTCAACTCGAACAAGGCTGGTTTGTAGCATAGTCTTTCCAGCTAAGATCGCTTTTGTGTTAATATGATAGTGGCGCTTGTATTATGACTCTCGATTTTACAAAATGCAACGTGTTAATAAATAGCTGTTCACGAAATATACCTCAGATGGGACAAGTGGAAAAAACAATCTCCTGGCAACCGACAATGCGACCACTGGTGCGTTATTAAGAAAAAAAAATCGCAAATCATTAAATTAAAAAAATGTGAAAGTAGCTTTGTACAGGTATGGTGACGAGTTAAAGCAAGTTAACTGGTCAAACCGCTGCAATCGTACACTCCGGCGTTGTGCATGAGTTTTTTTTATGTCTTAATGGTGTCGGACATATTCCAAATGATATGATTAATTACCTCTTCCACCCAGTCGACTGAAAACACATATTTTTACCGCGACCAGACATTTTGTAATGAAGAAAAATATGATATGCCACGAGGACGTGACGAATAATGTAGCGGCAAGTTACAGTCTCATCCATTCCGTGGTACTCTTTATCAATAAATGAAGTACATATGTATACGGGTTTTACATTTATTTTGGTTGATTTGGTTAACAATCCTTTGCATTATTATTTCACTGACAGTGGAACTTTTCGGAACTATAATATCCTGTTATACTTGTTCAACGTCAAATGTTGCTTTTAGCCCCGTCATACAAAAATTTATTAATAACTAGCTATACACAAGAGGAGTGTTTGTAAACGCACGAAAACAAAAAAAGAAACAATCAATGTACAATAAGTGTATTTAAAAGAAAATGCTTGTTTGTTCACAATTTGCATAACGGTGAACAATTAGTAACACAGTATCAGTATGCAAAGAAAAAATGTGTAACGAGCTATACACAAACAAACAAGTAATTATCCTTGGTATTGAAGCGGCCGCGAGTGTCACCTAAGTGAAAGAGGCATCGGATGATCGGATCATACCATGTACCTCAGAATGCACAAAAATGTCTGCAAATGCAAGTCTCCACTAAGTAGTTGTTAGTGCAACAGCAGATTTGTCTTTCAACACCAAAGTATCAATTGTTCTGTGACAGAGTGAACGAGATAGATAATAAATAGAGCTTTTAAAAAAGTACAGTGACTCAATTTAACTGCCTTACAATAATCAATTATGAAAAGTATGTACAAATGAAATCAAATTACGTAATATAAATACACGGACTATGATGAAGAACGATTAAATTAGTTAAGTATCAAACATCCCCCCCTCCCCCCCTCCCCTGTGCGAATGTTGCAACACGAGTGCTGTTATCTGCACCTGGATGAATCTTCTCTATTCGACCGAACCATTTTCCTGTAGGTAGATTCGTTTCTCGGATCACCACCACATCGTTGGGCGGTACATTGTCGCAATTCGGCTTTGGAACTGCAGTGTAGGGTTCCACTATAAGAAAGTGAGCAGTTGTTAGAGGATTAATATCTTCATCTGAGAGGACACAGAGGGGACGAGAATTCAACACAGCTTCAATCTGACAAAGTACGGTGCACATCTCCTCAAAAGTCAGTATTGAGGAACCAATCACCCTCCGTAAATGGAGTTTCACCGATTCTACTCCTGCCTCCCATAACCCGCCAAAGTGTGGAGAGGAAGGAGGAATAAAGGGCCATGTTATCTCATCCTTTGCCATAGCCGCTAGAACTTCGTCCATGTGAGTAGTCGATAACAGAGCCCGTTGCATTTCGTTCAAGCACCGTGGGGCACCATGAAAATTCGTGCCATTGTCGCTGTACACATTTGATGGCTTTCCGCGTCGAGCAACAAATCTTCTGAAGGCGGCTAAGAACGCATTGGTAGTTAGGTCACTTACCATTTCCACATGAAGGGCCTTAGTTGAGAAACAAACGAACAGAGCAATGTATCCCCTTGAAGTCCTTGTGTTTCGAGTTCTTGACAATCTTATAGTAAAGGGCGCAGCATAATCACATCCGGTGTTTGTGAATGGTCTAGCCGGTGTTACACGTACACGTGGTGAGTCTCCCATCAACTGTGCTGTTGTCGTTTTACGTTGTAAGAAACATTCCTTACATCTGTGGACTACTTTACGTACTAGGTTCCTGCTACCCAGGATCCAGAACTGATGCCGAATAATGACGAACGTTTCCGAGACCCCTGGATGTAAATAAACATTACGAATGTGAGTTTGCTACGAAAAAAAAGAAAGATGGTTATTGGAAAGAAGTATTGGATGTTTTATACTGAATCCAACATTGGTATGCCGTATGCGCACTCCAACTCGCAAGAGTCCATTCGAATCCAAGAATGGAGTATACCGTAGCAATTTCGATTTATTTGGTAGTGTTTGACCATTTACAAGCAACTTAAATTCACTCCCGAACGCCATTGTCTGCTCATATTTAAAAATCCGTTGCTGGACCGACCGAATTTCATTGCCGGTTAAGACACCCGTGATTCTGTCTTCTGACTTAGCAACGAATTGCAACCAATATGCAACTACGCTTTGCAGTTTGTGCCACGAGGAATGCTTAGTAATAGTAAGGGTAAAAATAATGTTATCGTCAGAGCAGATTTGGAACATTTGTTTTGCTGGTGGCTGCTCATCCATCGTTATCACGATCTCGCCAGGCGGTGGCACTGAGAACTTTGATGTAGGCCAAAGTTCTTGTGGCATCGAAAGCCAAGCGGGCCCGTTCCACCAAAGGGGATGTTGGTTAATCGCCGATGGTAATACACCGCGCGATGCACAATCCGCCGGATTGGATTCCGAATCGATATAGTTCCAAGCATATCGTGGAATTGTTTCGATGATCATTGACGTACGGTTCGCGACGAATGAAGTCCAACGTCGAGGAGGAGACGACAACCAATGAAGCACTATTTCCGAATCACACCAAGCACAAATTTTGCATTTAATACACATAGTGATTAAGTTTATTACCCGGCATAATAATACGGCACCACAAAGTTCAAGTCGCGGAATCGATACAGGTTTGAGTGGAGCGACCTTTGTTTTTGCTGCTACGAGAATTGTCTTAAACCGATTGGGAGCGATCTTCAAACGGACATACACGACAGCACTATGAGCAACCGCACTTGCATCAGAAAACCCGTGCATTTCTATGTCTTCGAATGAGGCAAAAACATTTCTTGGTACCCAGATAATGAAGTTCACTTCGATATTTTATCCACTTGTTGGCTAATGTCGTTGGCAGAGGATCATCCCACCCGAGTTTCAACTCTGATGACCAGAGCTCCTGAAATAAAAGTTTGAACAATATGACACAAGGGGGTCATATAAGCATGAGATTTCTGATAACAGAGTACGTCGAGTAGGAGACAAAGTCAAACTCGACTCAGAAATGCGAAACGAAAATTCATCAGTTCCAGGATTCCAGTGCATACCTAACACCTTTATGACCTAGTTAACGCGCTCTGTATCTACTGACGAAAACTGACAATCTTCATTCTTCAACCGACACAGAAGAGGCCAACAGTTCGAACTCCACTTCCGCAATTCCAATCTAGCGTTGGATAAAAGCGATATTAATTCCGATTGCAGATCAATTAGCTCATTCACCGAATTTGCTCAAGGCGTGATGTCGTCCACGTACACATCATTACAAAGAATATGGACAGCGTTTGGATACTGAAGTTTATAGAAGGGCCGCTAGAAATGGAGCCGACGCCGTTCCGTAAGTTACCGTGCGTAGCCGAAAATGTTCAATTTTTTCCAGTATTTTCTTCACGCCATACAATCCTCTTGTATTCGCAGTGCTTATCAGCCATCCAAATCTTCACAATAACTGCAGAGAAAACATATTTATGTCATCTAAAATGCAAAAAACACCATAATCACAATAAATCCCTTTGAATAGGCGGCCCTGCAAACAGTTGACTGTTGAGAGAGATTCCCGATGAATCCTTTGCTGACCCATCAAAGACGACGCGTAGCTTAGTAGTGGAGCTGTCTGGTTTGATGACGGCATGATGAGGAAGATAAAATTGCTCTCCAGAGTTGGCATTGATCTCCTCCGGTGGTATTCGAACCATTTGTCCCATTTCTAAATACTCCTTCATGAATCTGGAGTACAGTGCAGGTAGGTTTCGATCCTTTTGCAGACGTTTTTCAAGGAGAAACAAGCGATGAAGATCGGATTTCAGCGAACGTTCTGAAGGGCAACTCAACGATATATTTCCCGTCCGAGGAACGCGAATATTTTCTTACGAAGTGTCTTTCCGCCTCATCATCTTGAAATGCTTCATCCGAGAATGATTTTAGCTCGTCTAACTCCCACAATCGTTGTAGTAATACATGGACATCGAGGGTGGTGTACAGCGACGAAACAGGAGAGGTATCTGCAGATGATGGATTCAGCAACTCACCGATTACAACCCAGCCACATACAACGTTTGAGATGGCAAATTTGAGGTTACTTTGGTTAATACGAATGCATTAATGAACAAATAGTTTGGATTGAAACGAGAGTATAGTTTCATTAATACACAACCTCTAGTGTGACCAGCTGCTGTTGATGAAACACCACAAATCGGGATACGAGCATGCTTGCGTGGTAGACCCAGCTTCTGAGCAAATGACTCGGACACAAATGAGACCTGCGACCCAGAATCTAGAAGCTCCCTACAATCAATCAAATTCCCGGCTCTGGTTTTAACTTTAGCCAATATAGTTGGAAGAACGGTCCGTTTAGTCAAACCCATTTCTACAGAGTGATTATTAACGATTATTGAAATAGGCATTGAATGGTTGTGTCCAGACGTTGATGGGTTGGATACTGTTCCGACTGTTGAAGACGATGGATTAGTAACGCGTTGTGGAGCATGAAATGACTTGCAGCGAATGATGTTTTGACTTGCACTGACGACAGCGAAATATTGAGCGACACTTACTTGCGGCATGGCCTACACGAAGGCAATTGAAACACAGCGAATGACTTTTTACGAAATTACGACGAGTATCAACATCAAGAGAAATAAATTGAGCACACTGTGGTAAGATATGTTGTTCTTTGCACTTTGGACACTGAAGGTTTGACTGGTTAGCCTCAGCGACATGAGCACAACAGTTCGAACTCCACTTCCGCAATTCCAATTTAGCGTTGGATAAAAGCGATATTAATTCCGATTGCAGATCAATTAGCTCATTCACCGAATTTGCTCCAGTCATGATGTCGTCCACGTACACATCATTACAAAGAATATGGACAGCGTTTGGATACTGAAGTTTATAGTCGTCCGCAATCTGTTTCAGTACCCGAACCGCTAGAAATGGTTCTTAGTAGTTTATTTCGCCTTTCTTCTACAGCCGGACTTAAACGCCTTAGTAATATTTATTCGAACCGCTTAGATATTATCGGAAGAAATAAAAACGGTCTATAAGACTTCTTTCCTGGTGGGGGTTTCCCCGGTTTCGGTACAATTATTATTTCCGTCCCTTTCCACTCACTAGGAATATGTTATAATCTAAAGGCGGCATTAATAATGTACAGAAACTTCAGAAGCATTTTCTTAGGTAATTCTGTTAGGACTTTAATTTCATTTGCTTATTAAGAGTGTACGCTGCTCTTAAGATATTTATCTTTTATTGTACGTAGTACATTCATTTCATAAAATTCAAATTAATCTTAAAACTAGTATACAATATATATGTGTACTTATAAAGATCGAAATTGAAGTTAATTGTTGATGTGTATCAAAGTAATGAAGTATCAAGTATCAAGATAATGAAGCTTGAAATTGGTCTTATGTGAGGTGGCAAAGAATTTCACAGTCTAACAATGTGAATGAAAAATAAGCGGGAGGAGGATAAATGTTTGCTACGAAAAGGGTTAATGTTAGTGGTTCTACGAGAGCGAGTGAAATTATGTCTGTGAAATAAATACGGCGGACTACGGTTATTAATTATAAATGTATTGCTGCATGTTGGAGCCCAGCAACTCACGAGAAAGCACAGATATATGCTCGTATCGAAAAATACAATAGCCGTAACACACAGCATCATTGACAGTTACTTATAACTTACGTTGGGGTGGTGAGTCAAGGCTACTTCAGCATAGGACACCTAAGTGAACATAACCAGGAGCTTTTGTTGGACTTGAGCTTATTCAATTCCACTATAAGCTCTGTCAGAGCAGCTTTTCTTATAGGGTGATGGCGCCAGTAGTCCGCCCCTTAACTTTTTTTTTACGTTTAATTTGCTTTTAAAAATCCGTCATTATAGCAATGAATAAACTATTCATTATTTCTAATGAATTGGAATGTGTTAATTATAAAAATTAAGTCATTGGCGTTTTTACTACCGAAAACAAATTATTCACAAAAATGAGGATGAAAACCTCATTCTTGAGTAGTCGACCTCCTTTACCTCAGAAGTCAGCCAGTTACGTATTCAGTAGTTAGCCTGAGTTTTTACATCCGGACTTTCACTATCGCAACTAAGGCTTAAAGTTAATTTTTCAATTTTAAAATATTTATTAATCCAAAAAAACCATCGAAGTACATAGCTGTTTAATAGCTCTTTTAAAAAAGAAACATTTACTTTTTATGCAAAATAAATTGCACTTAGTAATATTAAAAAAAAGACTTCAGAAAACTTCAACAAATTCATTTAATCACTATACTTATATGAGTACAAGTGTACCAGTGTAGAAAGAAAATAAAAGCTTTAAAAACGTAAACAATTAAGGTACAAAACATTTTTCGCAGATAAATATATCATCTTCGAATATACTTCCACCAAATCGTGTGCATTTAAGGTGAAACCAATTGGGGCACGAATCGCACCCGACGTTCTTCAAGTTATTGTCTTCAACATCTGAGATCATCTCTTCTTCACATTGTCAACATGGAATTACCTTCTTTTTTATTTTTTTCGTTTTATTATTTTTGGCTCCTGCCTAAACCTTTTTTTTCCCTATTTTGTCTTTGCAGATCTTGTTCCTTAACTTCTTTTTCTTTTTCTTCAACTTTCTCCGCGAAAAAGTTCTTCCAGGACAGTGAAGAGATGCTGGCTGGTGCTTTAGCACGAGCAGGTTTGGTAAGTTCAGGATAAAACAGGTGTTTTTCAAAAGCAGGACTGATTGTTGTGGCTGATGATGTGCACTGAGCTAATAGAGTTTTAAAGCTTAAAACTTTATTTTTTTATATTAGCAGGTACATACCCTTGCATAAACCAGTTGGATTTTCATTGACAATATTTGTCAAAAGTTCACTTATGGTGGATAAGGAAGTTGATGAACGACGTGATAATTGACCAATCGTTGCAGGAAGAGTTCCAGGCTGGTCAATGGAGATTAAAAGTTCGTCTGCAGTTTTTAAAAGAGTCTCAATATAATCTTCTTTTTCGTTGCATTTGCTTCATCAATAAAAGCAGAAACGTTCAAAGAAACCTTTTGGAGCTCTCCTGTGCTGGATACAAAATAAGTCCCTCAATGCCATGGTAATTTGAAGCTAAGAGAACTATTCTGGTATCTTTCCATTTGTAAGAACTAATTCCATCTTTTGAAGATCGATAGTCAGACGCTCCCCTTTCCATTTGTTTGTCATCTTTCAAATTTTTCGGATTGCCTTTCCTATTTGCTCTGATGGTAACACAGCCTAGAGTTTGTTCTGCTTTTAGTTTCTCTAGGAGTCTTACTGAAGTAAAATAATTATCAAAGAAAATTATTTTTTGCTTTCCCCACTTTTTTTCAGTCATTGATAAGACTACTCTTTCACCGAGACCATAATTGTCATACTTTTTTTCCAGCTGCTCGCTTCCTTGGTAAATTGAAAACTTCTTTATAAAGCCGTATTGGTCTGCTAAACACCATAATTTGTAACCTCTTTTTATGGGCTTCATGGGATTATATTGTTTCATCGAATTTCTACCTTTGAAGAGTATCATGGACTCATCAACAGAAAGTTGTCTTGTTCCATGATAAGCAGTGCAGCATTTTTCGGTCAATGAATCTATCACTGGCCGAAGTTTGAATAGACGATCTTTGTTATCTTTTGGGATAAGACTGTTATCATTTAGATGGAAATTGCTCAAAATTGCATCAAATCTATTTCGGCTCATGGTTTTACCCACCAGCGAAACTCCCAAATCCTCACTATCACTCCAAAAGTGCCTCCAGCTGGGTAGCTTATGGTAACCCATAAGAAAAATTATTCCAACGAAGGCTAAAAGCTCATTCTTCTTCAATTCCAAGACTTTATTTCTTTGGACGTCGTAAAGGTTGGACTGATAAACAGTTTTATCGAGCACACTTTCTACAAATTCAGGAAGCTCATAATCCGGGATGTGCGATGGATGGTCCCTAGATTTCCATTGGCGATTTGGTTCCTCATCAAGTACCCTTTTCTTTGGAAAGCTGCAATCTGGAGAAATTTCTAAAACCGCCTCAACATCCCCAAACAACTTTTCAAGCTCTTCATGGAGTAACATTTCATCCTGTTTCTCATTTGTAAGGGTTGCAGATTTTGAACTAATTGCCACAGGATCCATTTCAACGTCGGATTCTATGTCCGTATCTTCATTGTTGTCCAATGGAATTCCTCAATTAGTGCCACAATCTCATCATCTTTCAAATTGCGAATAGCCATTTTATTATTCTTTGCTACACGAAAATATGAAAACAAAACTTTATTTTGTCACACAGCCGAACGGTACTTACCAGTCCGCTTTAGTTTTTTTTGTAAACTGATATAAAAAATTGTAGAACTGCAATTGTATTCTTACTGCTTTCGAAGCAATCAATGACATCGATCTGTCCGTGTCTGACGTGTCTCGGTGCGATTATACTATCGATCTATTTATCTTTCCCTATTCTACCCCGAAGTTTTGTTAAACATTAAACATACCGAAGAGGGGCAGATCCCCATCTCAAGAAGACAATTTGTCTTCTAGAAGTTCCAAAATGAGTGCTATAAGCCGAAATGAGTTCATTCCACTCCAGACTCTACCAGAAAGTGATTTTTGTGACGAACCATCTGTTTTGAGTAACACGAAGAAAAATGTTCCGCCTCCAATTAAAGTGCTTCAAAAATCAACAGAATACATTCATAATTTCATGAAAAAAAATTCTTTATTAAGTTATGCACTTAAAAAAATATCTATTTTAGTGAAATTAATGTGTAGTGATGAGAAAACATATGAGCAGACTATATCAGCATTGAAATCCGAGAAATGTCAGTTTTTTTCGCACGATATGCAAAGCGCGAAGTTGTTCAAAGTTGTGCTTTTCGGCTTGGATGAAATGCCAACTGAAACACTGAAAAAGGAACTTATATGTCTCGGCCTTAAATGCGAAAACATAAAAATTGTGAAAAAAACATATGAACATTATGTTGACACTTTCTACATAATTTCCTTTACAAATGGTTCAATAAGACTGAATGAACTCAACAAAAACTGGAAAGTTCTGTTTAAGACAGTGGTCAAATGGGACTTTCATCGCAGACAAACCAATAGAATAACACAGTGCAGAAATTGCCAGATGTATGGGCACGGAGAAAAAAATTGCAACATAAAAACATTTTGTTCCAATTGTGCTGAGATTCACAAAACAGCTGATTGTCAAACACCCGATTCTACACTTTGTGCAACCTGCAAGGGTAAACACAAATCGACTGACAGTTCGTGTATCAGCAGGCAAAAGTTTTTAGAAATTAAGCAGAAAGCCAACAATAAAAGTTCGTCTCGATCACCAACTTCGAAAGCTTTAAGCTCGCAGCACTCAAATAATCCACCACGGCCACAGCAAGACCACCAGAAAATCGTCGCATCGTCTCAACAGTTAATGCGGAAAGAGGTCGACCTTCGATCGCTAATAGTAATGCAAAAACAGAATCAATTGAAGGAGAGCTTTTCTCATTTGAGGAAATTCAATCCCTCACTTTTGAAATGACCAGTAAGTTGTCTAAATGTAAAAACAAATCTGAACAATTCAATGTAATTGCAGAACTAGCTATGAAATATCTTTCTAATCATAATAAGTAAATATGTCTATAAGTCTGAGAATAGTATGTTGGCATGCTAGAAGTATTCGGTATAAATTTATTGAATTCACATCTTTCCTGTCAAGGAATAACATCGATTTTGGCCTTATCTCTGAGACAATGCTAACAAATGATATCAATTTATCCAGTAATCTGTATAAATGTTATCGTCTTGATCGAACCTCAACGACAGGAGGAGGGGGTAGCAATCCGTATTAAGAAAACAATTCAATAAAGGGTTAAAGTGTCGTCTAGCTTAGATTGACCTGATCGTGTAGATGGTAAGGAAATGCTAGATGGTAATTCTGCATCTCTTCTGTTATTTTCTATACCACTTCATATTCTACATTGTTTTTAAGCAATTCGCCAAAGTTAGTACTTTTTTCGTTTCCTCGAAACTATGAGGTGTCACTAATGTATTTCCTTTGCTTTTATGTTGCGTTTCCAGTTAATTTCGCAATGCTGTGCCCCTTTTGAACTGTATTTTTGTGTTCCTGATTTAGCCCTTTAAATGCGCCCACATCGGCTGAGTGATATGCGAGTTAATGTGACCATTTACTAAGGTTTATCTTCCCTCATTTTATAGTACAAACATTAATACCCTTTGGTATTATATTTCAATATTTCAAACCTTCCTAGATAAGAAACATGAATATGAATCTTAATGTTCAACCATGACCTATATGAAATGTCATTCTATTTTTAGATATCTTTCCATCCCTTTAAAGTGGTCTCTTACATTCCTAGCAGATAAGAAAACGATCGATGACAAGTGTTTGCATCGACGCTCCATCCTAGGTTATTGATAATCGAAATTCATATTTGTAGTTTTCAGTTTGAAAATAAAGTAGAACGAGAGCGGACGTGATCCGTTACTCCAACCGAGCAAACTCAACAGTCTTTTAATTTGCGTTGTGGTGGGAAATTGGGCATACAAAATAATATCATTATTTCGGTAAAAATCGCTTAGTTCCTTTGTCATATGCGACTTATGGCCATCGACCAGAAACAATATGTTAATCAATTATTACAACTTTTTGCCACGTATTACACGTCTGACCTTCCCAAAATCCATTTGTCTGGTATACTCTGGATTAGAGCTTGTGGGGGGCGTACGTATGGAAAAACTACTAAAGCAGGTAAAGTTTCACCATTGGCACTGAAAAGAAACAAAACAGTGATTGTCTCCTTTTCGTTGCGTTGGGTAACCTTTTTTCCAGCCTTTAAGTGCCAAAACAGTCCCAGATTTCGGAGACATGCTGAACGATGTTTCGTCCCCATTTAAAATCCTAGAAGGGTCTCAAGAATATCTGCAGCATCAATTGCCTGCAGATAACTTTTTAGGTCTGAAAACCACTTCTGACAGATTCTTCGGTAACTATCGCCCGACTTTTTGAGAGGCCCTCTGGTGTTCTGTGGGACAGCTCAGGATGGCGCTTTAGCAAAGCATAGTACCAAGTTTTTCCTGGTAGACCGTCTTTGAATGGTGTTTTTCTATTTTCTTCCAAAATTATTTTTGCCACCGTGTTTAGCAGGTCTGTTGGTTTTTGTTTAAATTCACATTTTTCTAAGTTTAAAAGCCAGTCTACCAGGGTCTGTTCTTCTGCTCCACTAAGCACGGCCCCATTTTTCTTGGATTTTCCACAATTCTCCCATGAGTTCGGTCTTGAATTGTTGTTCTAGGGACTCGGAATTCCTTGCTTGATTTCCTTATTGGCCAATGTTGCCCCCTGAACTTTTTGTATGGCCTCATTGAGTGCCTCCTCTGAGTACTTATGGAAAGCACGTTTCGGTAGACCTTCAAATTTTTCCATTTTTGTTCACGCTTTAATAAATAATAGTTTTTTTTAGCCTATTTACATTATCTACTATTAATTTTGTAATTTAAAATATTGAAGGCCGACTTAACCTAACCTGTGTCCTAAAGACGGCCATCCATTCTTTCGTTTCGTAAACATGGGGCCGACTAAAAATAAGCAAGAAAACTAACAAATTTTAGTAAAATTCAATCATAGCGGAAGTTAGTTCTGTATTTGCATCGATAGCTAACCAAAACAAATAAAAACCCAATATTCAGTAGTCGGCCAGATCGACCGACCTTAGAAGAATCACTGACAAAATGTCTTCTTATGTCGGCCTCCCCTGCTTTTTATTTAAAATAACATTTTTTTTTCGATTTTTATTTATACAGTAAAAATAATCTGTTGATAAAACAAATACCATAATATAACGCACTTACCGACAATATTTCACTGATATTAAGTCTTTCTTGTAAATCAGTTCCACTATTTTTCAAAGATCAAAGTGGCAATTATTACGCAGTAACTTTGCAACAACCCTTTTCTCACAGACAGGAAAACCGTAAACGAAATAACTATAACGCATCATATTTTGGCGCGACGGCCGACTAATGGAGGGGGCCGACCTTACATGCCAACACCCTCGCATAATTGTCAACAACGTAATTTACCACGTTGTTATTCAACCCGCAGACTTCACAGCCAAGGCAATATCAACTTTTTACACTCTCTCATAGAAAATTTAACACAAAGATTCTATGATAATTGTTACATTTCAAATAATGAACTTATCAAATGCATATCATTGTCAAATTAAACGCCTAACAATAATTTTAATGATTTTATTTTGGCATATTTGAAGTTAGAGTTTGTAAGTTCTAGCGCAGTCGTACCAAACAGGAACCCTGTTCAGTAGAATAGATTGAAAGACAGACTTATACAAAATAAGATTATTGTCAGGACTAAGTTTCGATTTTCTATCTATAATAGGGTAAAGCATTTTGATTATTTGTTAGTTTTATCTACAGTGACAGAAATGTGTTTCTGAAAAAATAGTTTCTTATCAATCATAATTCCGAGATATCTGCATTGGCCTGAGCACTCGATATCGATAGAACCCATTTGAAGTCTTTCGTTGTTTGGAATAAAACATTCTTTTCGTCTACGTGTAAACCAAACTGCTTTCGTTTTCGAAGCGTTTACTTTAATTTTTCCATTTGTAAAGGAATTTTTTTTTAATTTGGCCGCTTGTAGCACATTATAGACGTCCGTATACTATATACCAGATGCAATATTGCTGTATCATCAACAAACATAGCAATATTGACATCATTGCCAAGATCTGGAATGTCAGAGACAAATATATTAAAAAGTGTTGGGGCGAGGAAGGTACCTTGTGGTAATCCATATGTAATATTTTGTACAGCGGATTTAACATTTTGTTCTTTTACTATACATTTTCTTTTATTTAAAAAAAATCTGGATGATTTTAGCAGTTCCCATAGGAAAGTTTAATTTAATAAGTTTGTATATTAAAGCATCATGCCAAACCGTATCAAAGTCTTTTTCAATATCTAATAATAAAAATCCAGTGGACTGATTTGATTGAAATTTATGTTTGACATGTTTCTTAATCCTGATGATTTGATGGTACGTATTGTGGGAACGCCGAAACCCAAATTGATAGTCGGGGAGTCTATTATTCACAGTTAAGTGATTGTCAATTTTTTATTTTATTATCTTTTCTAATGGCTTACTTAAACAGCTTAGTAAGCTTATTGGCCTATAACTGTTGACGTCGTCTTTTGGTTTACCAGGCTTGCCAATCGGAATTACCAAAGCTGTTTTCCAACAATCAGGAATGTAGCTGAGTTTAAGGAATGCATTAAGAATTGCAGTTAACTACCGTAACCCTGTGAGAGCTTATTGTTAAAACCACCTTAGCCAGGCCTTTTTTAGCTTTAACGTTTTTGATCAATGTCAATTGTGTGAGACACTTCAGTGGAAGCGGCAGAATCACTAAAATTAGCAGTAATCAGGTGATTTTTTGAGAAAGTCTCTGCAAGTAGATTGGCTTTATCGCTTGGAGAAATATAAAGCTGGCTTTGAAACCTTAGAGGTGGAATACTCAAACCTCTTTTTTTAATAATTTCTGCAACTTTCCAGAAAGGTTTACTATATTTATCAAGGCTATAAAGTAGGTTATTCCAACGCTTATTATTGAACTCATTAATTTCTTTCGCAATGGCTTTGTTTAACATTTTCGTGCTATAAATAAAGCAGTCATAGCGATAACGTATCCATTTTCTTCCTTCTGAGTTTCACAGCCGTATTAATAGTACAATATTACTAAGAAGTGGTATTGCCAAATCGGCAGCGCAGTTTAATAACGAAGTAAAATGCATACACATTGAATCAATTTGGGTAGTCGTAGTCACAGGTGAAGAAATAACATTATTCTGATTGCAGTTGGTATTGATAAATGAACCAAAATGGTTCCAATTGGCTGCGGAATATTTATAATATAACGTAGGTCGATTGACTTCAAATAAGAGATTCAAATTGACTGACAGGAAGATGATCCGACCCCAAATTGTCATAGGTAAAGGGCATGGAGCAGTATGTTGAAATATTAGTCATAAAGAAGACTAGAGTGGAAGGACTTTTAGATTTAGATGTTGGGACATAAGTAAATTCAGGAGGGTATAGTAAAGAAACTTTTGGATGCACTGCGTTAATATCATACAGTTCGTTACACCAGCAATTAGCCCGGAGACAATTCAACAATTGATGGCGGCAATTTATTTATTTATTTCTTTATTTATTTCTTTATTTATTTATTTATTTATTTATTTATTTATTCATTTATTTATTTATTTATTTATTTATTTATTTATTTATTTATGTATTATTATCAATAAGCTATGTACTAACAGATTATGAAAAAGTAATATTAAGCATCATTTCTTCCGTATTCAGTGTTATGACAATTTAAATCTCCGCCAAGGATAAATTTTTAATTTTTTACCTCGATATCTAAATATTTTTTGCAAGTCGTTCTTGAAGTGAGACATCTTATCAATATTTCTATTTCCACCCTGGAAATAAACAGAAAAGATACTCACTTTAGAGTTGCTGCCTATATAAATTTCTATGCCAATTGATTCAATACAACGCAGTTGTAAGCCTGGGTGTACCGAATGTACAATACATTTCCGTATGAGGACAGCAACGCCACCTCCCGTTGTGTTACTCCTGTCGAGACGATAACAATTAAAGTTTGGGTGAGAAAAGGGTTTGTTTTCATTTAAGTGAGTTTCCGTAACCAAAGCAATATCAACTTGTTTAACAATAATATAATTAAAGAATTCTAATATTTTATTTGATATACTTCTTGCATTCCACGTAACAATGTTCAGGGAATTATGTTCCATAATTATTTGAATAAATGCATTTGATAGCAAGAGATGTGATTACATTGAATTGATGACATTTTGTTACACAGGTTTGAAGCTTAGCCAATACTTTATTTTAAAGAGAATTTATTTCTTCGAAAGAGAATATGAAGCCTCTATGTGTTGGACGTGTATAAAATATAGTTCGCACAAGCCTTACACAAATGCACGCCATTGCAGAAAACAGTTCCAACCCAAAACAGCCTAACACAAAATTCAGATATATGTACGAGGTATGTGTAAAAATAAATAAGCAGCTTTTACACATGCTAAATTCGTCGCCGATTTTTATATGAAGTGGTTAATTGGTGAGACACAAGGGATCGCACTTAGCTTAGTAGCTTCATTTTTCATCAGTTATTATATACAAATGGCTTACTACTAGACTACTAAGGTAGGTATGTCGGCTCAGCAATAGGGGCCAAGCTAATTTCAAGTGACTTGGTGAAAATTGTATCATTTTACAATATATGTGACATGCTAAATCTTATGATTGAATTATAATTTATTAATTATATGGTTTGTATTTTATTTTTTAAGTTTTTCATTAAAATTGTCTTTATTGTATCAGTAAAAGTATTCTCTAGCACAAAATGGTATTTGATTGACGTCACACGATTTTGATAGAACAATTAACATATTATCTTGTATTCTGTGTATCATACAACTACTTGCAATAATACATAGTGACATCTGTCAATCTTCAGTATATCAATATATATTTCATATATTTAAGAAAAAATAAAAGCCTGGTGTTTGACTGCTTTGTTAAATTCAAAGCTATGGCTGAAAACCAAACAGGCTATAAAGTAAAGCTTGTAAGAAGTGATAATGGCTCCAAATATTGTAACAAGAAATTCGAAAAATTCTTTGAACAAATTGGTATTCTACATCTAAAGTCGAGTGCTTATAGTCCGCAACACATGAATATAACGATAATGGACAAGGTACGTTGTATGCTGATTGAAGCTGGCCTTATAAAATCGTTCTTGGCAGAACCTTCAAATACCGCAGTATATCTCATCAATCGGATTTCATGCAAACTAACAGGAGAGCAATCACTAGAACAAATTTGGTCGAACAATCGAATCTGTCAATGATTAGTGTTTGGATGAAACGAAACAAAGTAGACTACAAATCTACTGAATGCATCTTCGTTGGGTATGCTTCAGATGCAAAAGCATGCAGTCTCTATAACCAAAATACAAATTCAGTGATCAGAAGCAGAGAACTTTTTGGATTCTAACAAGAATAATCACATAATTCACCAATATTTCTTTAGGCGAAGTGACAAATTGTCACGTCACATGTTTGTGTCACCTCACATCAAAATTAATATTCTTGAATGCAAGTGTGGTGACAAAAATCCACACTAATTCTCACTCCAAGAAAATTCAATCAAGTAGCATCACTGTCCATTCGGTTTGTGTATTTGGTAAACACTTGCAAAATTTGTAAGGTTTTTCGATGTCTTCTCGCTAATAGTTGTTGTTTTAGAATGTTTTGTTGCTTCGACATTAGAGCGCGTGTTTGTCTTTAGTTTTTTACTGGTTCACATGCGATGAAAAATGTGTATCGATCGCACTACACAAGCGAAAGAAGATTTACGAAAATTTGGATAATCAACCAACACAAATTCCTTTAAACAATTCCAACCCAGGTTTAAAACTGCATATGTACATATGTACATACATATATATTTCATGTTATCGAAGGAGGCATCTGGGAACAAGCAATTTCGAATGATTTTAATGCCAACATTTTCCAAAAAATTAATCGAAGTGTTCCAAGTTTTGGAATCAGAAAATTGTCCAGATGGATTACATTTCAAATGACAGAGGAAAAAAAAGGCAATGCAAAATTTAGTTTGAAAAATATGAAAAATGAAAAAAAATATATATAAGGCAGTCACGCTGAGGCCAGAGTAGGCCCATTGTGATACCATGCAGAGTAGGTGATGAGTGTTTTCTACCTCCTCTTCATCCATGCAGCTCCTGCAGAAATCATTATATGGGGCACCCATCCTGCGAGCATGAGTGCCAATTGCATAGTGCCCGGTTATGACTCCTATGAGAGTCCTTAATGAGTGTTTGCTGAGTCTAAGTAGACTGAGTGACCGTTTTAGATTAAGTGATGGCCAGATTTCTATTGTTTCTATTTAATCTTTAAAAGATGGTAGGTTGTAGCTATCGACAAGGAAGGTGGTACCCCTGCCATTGATAGGGAGGAGGTTGTACACCTGGCGAGTTCATTCAGCGAATGTTAGAATGCTCAGCCATCTCGTTAAGAGACAGCCTGCAATTAAGGGTTTTTGAGTAAAACATGACATTGTCCAGAGATTTTATAGCGACCTGACTGTCCGAACAGATGGTGATATACCTTTTTGATATAACGTTGTTTATGAGCCATGACAACGCCTCTTTAATCGCTATGGTTTCTGCCTGAAAAACGCTACAGTGATCAGGGTGCTTCAAAGAGATAGCAATGTTGAGATCTTGGGAATAGCGACACGCCTTCGTAAGTCTTCGATCCGTCTGTAAAAATACGCAGATGATCATCCAACGTCTGCTTATCAGACATCCAGTCCGATCTGGAGGGAATGCTGATCGAGAATTTCTTCTCGAAGATAGCCTGGGGTATTAGGCGGTCAGTGCCGCTAGGAAGGTAGTTGAATTCCTTGAGAATGGTTGAGTGGCCGATGTTGAGTTCGGACCACTGTCGGAGTGTTTGTGTCTCAAGGCTGTGCTGGCTGCTATTTCTTTTCCGAATAGTTCCAGTGGTGGAAGGTGGAGGAGAATATTCAGTGAGTCTCACGGAGTACTTCTCAGTGCTCCGCTGATGCAGTGTGTATTCTTTAAACTCGAGAGATTTTTCAATGGTGCCTATCAGTGAGTGGAGGGCTGTCTCTACAGACTTACCCTTATTGTAGGCATTTTGTGCAGATAAGAGTCTGTGTACTGGAATAGTTTGCTTAATATATTGGTCTATTAGGTTTACAGGAGAAATGAGGAGAGACTGATATGTCTGAGGTACTTCGGTTTGGCATGGGAGTATTTTCCCGCTTTTGGGAATAAACACTACGTTATGTTGAACAATATATAGCGGTGATCAGAGAATGAGTGATCAGATGATACTCTCCAGCTGCTGATTCTCTCCGCTATATGGTCAGACACGAGTGTTATGTCTAGTACTTCTGGTCTATTAGTAGTTACGAAGGTGGGTACATTACCTTGTTTACACAAATCCAACTTGATACTGGTGATGGTTTTTTCCGCCACAGCAATCGTCCTCCTCAGTGTCTCGGATGGAAATTCCCAATGGTCATGAGCCATGTATGTCTAGACTAACCATAATTTGGTTTTGCATACCTCCAGGCATACGGTGACTGAGTCGCGATCGCTAAAGTTGGAGAGAATATGAGTATTCAAAGAGCTCTTTGTAAGAATGCAGGCTCCGGGCTTACCTTCATTCCTTACATAGAAGAGATTGAAGAGTTGAGTCCTGAGTCCACGAATTATATCGTTGACTACCCAGGGTTCCTGAGCCAGGACGATATCATATCCGACGGTGTTGATTCGTAGAAGAAGAGCGGCCGAGGCCACGATGGAGCGGTGGAGATTAATCTGTGTTACCCGGAGCATGGCTGTTGGGTAACGTGTCCGTCTCTATTCCAGACACTATCTACACCACTGTTGTGTTGGCCTCATCGTCGGTGTCAGACTCAAGAAGAGAGTCCTCTTGGCTATTTGGTGGGGTGCTTGTTATCTCGAGCTCAGGCCGATATAATCAGTATCATGACCAGGGCTACCTTGGATGGGGGTTAGTGCCTGCGTGTCAGAACCCTGCTCCTCCACCTCCATCGGTACCATGTTGGTTTCGGGGGTTTCCCCCTCGATAGAGCGTAGAGCAGAGAGTAGAGGCTCGCTTGTAGCAGGACGGTCTTTTTCCTCCTCGACTACCGCCGTCAGTGTATTACTGACAGAGCAGTCGAGGTGGAGGGAGGCTGTTCCACTTTCACAGTTTCCTCCCCATTATATACCCTTAGGGTAATCGTCCCAAAGCCAGTGGCGAGTGGGTCCAGTGACTCTTTGTTAACAACAATCACTTCGGCCCTGTTTTTTCCCTGTAATTCTTCCAACTTTGCGACCTTCCAGTTGTGGGTGGGAAGGTTTGGATTGCAGAGTTGGATGAATTTCAGGATAGTGGCGGTATCCGAGGGGCTCCGCGGAAACTAAGTACGGGTCCTTGGTCTACTGCGGATTTGATCCCTCGTTACGACTTCGAGCGGCGCACCCTTCCAACACCTCTCCCAGTCTGCTTATGGCTGTTTTGAAGAGGTCAGCCGATCTTTGGCATGTGAAAGTCACAAGCTTTATATCACCCTGGTGCCATCGCCGACTCCACCTTCTTCCAATTCAATGGAGAGATAGCGCCTCCAGTGACTTGGCGCGTTTGGACGTAATGCAGGCTGTGGTTATTGGGTTTTGAGTCTCCACGCGGCTTTTGATAGTCTTTAAGACGGTTTGAGCCGCCTTATCAGTCAGCACTTCAAGAGCTGAAGTTTTCCTCGAATAGGAAGTTCCAGCCGGTAAGAGAGCACCGGTTTCATTTTTTGTTTTTTTTTTGGAATTTTTTTCATTCATAATGAGTCCCGCGAGTAGCGGAGAAAGGGATGGTCAGGCTGTGCAGAGACGCATTACACAGCTAAGGCAGGATTAATCTGGGAGTTTGCCAGGTCTTCCAGGTACTCCGTTCGCGACTGAGTTATTTTTTCAAGTGGGCCCCCAGTCAAGCTGATCCTCTGCACGGGTCGTATGACACCTTGATCCAGCCCACCGGACAGGAAAGGGAGAGATGGAAAGTAGTAGGAGGGAGAGAAGTGATGGTTACATCTTAGCTTCTGGTCTCCTCATAGAGAATAATTTCCCTTGAGTCATTGACCTTTACTAAACCTTCGCACCGCGTCAAGGTGTGCAACCACGTGAAGGTATAGGGTACCATGTACTGAAATTGCTGTCTCGTTGTAGTTTTAACCCTTAACGGGAACCTATCAACAACAAATTTAGATTGTAAATAATATAATTATTCTTCGTCCTTCAGTGTCACCAACAAAAATGTAAGTGATAAAATCCCTCGCATTCTACCTCACTTTTTCACAAAATGTGACTAAGGGAATACACAAGATCATCGGGTGGGTGACAAATGTCACATAAAGTGACTAAGAGAATACAAACTTGTCACAGTGAATTATAGGTGACGCGACTAAGAGAATAGGGGTGATTGATTCTGATAACACCAATCGTTTTTTAATAGATTATTCCGAAGATGATAAAGAAGATATGGGAATCAGGGGTAAATAAGTCTCAATTTCACAATCAGCCAACTGATGATTCGCAAATAACTAGTTCGCCTTCAACTCACAACATCTCAGGAGATGCTGATACATAAAATCTACAACCAGTTGATGGCACAATCAATACATCATTTGACGAAAGCAACGGTAGCGTGTTACAACCAAGTGATATTGATGATGATAATGGTATGATCGAACACGTTGATTCCCTTCCAAAATCATTGGTGATCCACCGACATACAACGAAGCTTCTTTGTTTGGCGCTGCAGTCCGGGGTGGACCTGGGCCTCAACCCACAAGCCAGCAATATTTCGCCAGCTGCCTCCAATTGCGCACACCAAGTTGGTTGAGATCCTTCTCCACATGTGTGCGACATCTCGTTCGAGGACGTGCTCTGTTGCGTTTTTCGAATGGCTCGGAATCGGAAACTCTTCGGGCCGGAGCTGTGGTGTCTCTCTCTCTCTCCGCTCTACATGACCTAGCCATCTTAAGCGTTGGATCCGAAGACGCTTACCTAGGTGCATGCCGCTGTACAGCCCGTACAGTTTGTGGTTGAATCTACTCTTCCAGACACCATCAACGCAAACAGATCGTACGTAGAACTTTTCTCTCAAAACAACCAACAGCTTCTTCATCCGCTTTCAATAGCGTGCATGTCTCTCTCTGAAGAAATCACATCTCTATGAGCTCGTTACCGACCTTGATGGAGCAGCGAGAGTTCTCCATCGTCATCCTGCACAACCTGACGAGTTTGCGGTGTCATTTGCGGCCTTGAAATCGACGATCTGCATCTCTTGAGTCTTTTTCCAGGATCTGCCGTAGTCGATAGTGTACTTTCGCGGCTTGAAACAGCACTGATTGGTTATTGACGAATGGTTTCAAGCGTTCACACAAAACAGCCGAGAAGATCTTGTAAGCGATGTCAAGGAGGCTGATCCCTCGATAGTTGGCGCAGTCAAATGGGTCTTCTTTCTTGTGGACCGGGCAAACGACTCCGACCATGTCTTACAGATGAGCTGGTGCATGCAGCCAACCAGATCATCTGCAGCTGCTTAAACAGTTCCGCGGACAATCCGCCCGCTCCAGCACCTTCCTTCGACTTCAGTATAGATATCACTATCTTGATCTCCTCTAAGTCGGGGGACGGTGTTCTTGTTCATCCTCGTCCAAATTAAGTGAAACATTCTGCCTAACAGCGTAATTTGTGTCGTCATCGCCGTTTAACAGTCTATAGAAGTGATTTTTCCAAATTCTCAACATCGCCTCGACTATACTACTAGTTGTCCATTTCCATTCCTGCATCCTTCGGTCCGAGGTCTATACCCTCCGGATAACTGTTTTATCTTTTGGTAAAACTTTTGGACCTCCGTCTTGCCGTAACACCTATCCATATCCTCGACCTCGCGCTTCTTGTGGTCTTTATTTTTTCTTCTGAGAAGCCGGTTCTCTTCCCTTCTATTTTCTTCGTAGAGCTCAGGAACAGATCTCGTTGTTCGATGCAGCGTTGCATTGTGTGTCTGCCTGCACTCGTCGTCAAACCATGGGTTTTTTCTTGGTGGTGTCATAAAAGCCAGTACATCAGCTTCTTTGATGGCTTCTTGACAGCGTTTCCATTCCTGGTCTATTGTGAGTGTAGGCAGGGTCGAACTTACAGAGAGTTTCTGGGAGACTCGGTCCGCAAAGTTCCTAGTTGTCGATTGCTTTATTTTTTTATATTTCTCTCGATATCTTCACCATTACCTTGGCTACAACAAAATTATTCCAGTCGATATTGGCTCATTGGAACGTTTGAAAATCGAGAATACTGGAGGAGTGTCTGACGTCGATCGCAATATGATCAATCTGGTTAATGGTTGATTGATCAGGTGACCGCCAGGTACTCTTATGGATGTTAAGGTGTGGGAACCGCGTCCTCATCACAGAGAGGTTACACCTCGAGGCGGAATCCACCAGACTGAGTCCGTTTCCGGATGTGTTGCTGTGCAAGCTGTGTTTTCCTATAAATCTAGCAAATACTTCCCCCTTGACCAGTTTTGCGTTGAGATCTCCTAGAACGATCTTCGTGTCATAACTAGGGCATTGCTCGTATGTTCTTTTTGAAAGATCATAGAGTTCATCCTTGCTATTGTCATCTTAAACTTGACTTAAATACAAACAGCGGACGCGCTGACATCCTACCAGTTGGGTGCAGTCAGCAAATTTGCCCTATGTACTTGAGCCCATACCCCCAAATTAATGTCGTTACCACACCGAAAAATCAGCCTCAAGTGTAAGTGGGTTTTCAAGTCAAAGCGAAAATTCCTTTCGATATACGAAAGGGTTACATTCACTCACTTTGACTTGAATACCCACCTACATTTGAGGGGAATTTGGGGTATGGGCTTATGTACAACAGCAGCCTCCCAGAGCCCGCCTTGGTGTGGGGCGCTTGGTGTGATGAAATGCCACTTAGTCCCGCGATTGGCAAGATCTTGTCGATTATATGCGCTGTGCCAAGCACTCAAATGCTCTTGGAGTAGACGGTTAGCTCCCACAAACGCCGTACCGTTGTCGTTGTATACGTCGAGGCATGGACCCCTGCGGCAAACGAACCTGGTGAATGCATCCAAAAAAGCCTGCGCTGTCAGATCCTCGACCATTTCGATGTGCACGGCTTTCGTAGCCATACAAACGAAGATAGCCAAGTAAGTATTGGTTGTTGCACGTGACTGTTTCGTCCCAACACGTATGATGAATGGTCCACAGTATTCCACACCAGATGCCACGAAAGGCCGAGCCGCCGTAACTCTTTGCCTCGGTAGAGATGCCATTTGCTGAATCAAAGTCTGCCGCCGTTGCCGGCTGCAGGTAACGCACCGATGAATGTAGCTCCGAACGGCCTGTCGTCCATTCAGAACCCAGTAGCGCTGACGAAGAGTTTGTAACATGAACTGGGTTCCACCATGAAGGGTGCTGCTGTGTGCTTGATTGATAAGCAGCCATACCAATGCTCCGGTTTTCGGAAGAATCGCAGGAAAACGTTGATCGTCTGGAGCTGATGCCCTGGTCAGCCGTCCGCCAACTCGTAGAATCTCGTCCTCGTTTAGAAAAGGGAAGCAACCTGCTTGAGCCAAGTAGACTGGATCCGCTGCGAATAGCATGGAGTTCGCTGTTGAATGCACTGCCTTGTTCCAGTCGAATGAGCACCGACAAAGCATCATCCATTTCCTCAGGGCTGACCATGGCTGCCAAGATATGCTTTCGCTTGGGACACTACCGTAATACATACGCCACCGTACGTAGAAATCGCTGCAGTGAGCTGAAACGCAAGGGCTATTGAATGCCCGTCTCTCCTTCGCGTCATGATCGTCTCTCTAACTACTGCTGTCATCGTCACCAGGGATGCCCTCTGTTCGTCCTGCATTGTCTTGTGTTCACCAGAGTTGAGTTGCGTCGCTGTCCTCCAATGCAGTGCGCCTGTCAGTAACCACTCCGGGCCTTTCCACCAGAGCCGATGTTGTAGAAGTTCTGGTGCTCCTAAACCACGGCTTGCGCAGTCAGCTGGATTTTGTGCGGACCGGATGTTATACCATCTATCCGGAGCTGTGAGTCCTTGTATTTCCGGACACGACTGGAAACATACGGATACAAAGTGGTGGGATGTTTGCGTAGCCAGCTCAGAATAACCTCCAGCGCTAAGGCAACGCGGACGCTATCTAATAATTGTGCGAGGAGATGCGCTGCGCAAAATTCCAGCCTGGGAATGGTGGAGCCTTTCAAAGAAGCTTTAGTGCGAGCTGTCAGAAGCGACACAGTGACCCTTCCACCGATGACACTTGTCCTCATGTAGAGCGCTGCTGCATAAACACGGGAGCTTGCATCACAAAACCCATGTATTATGGTAGCTGCTTCGTTGTGCATACCGAAACATCTGGGTACTCGCAATTCGTTGAGTACATGGAGGGCGTTGCGAATCTTTGTCCACACTTTCTGCAGATCTTCAGGAAGGGGAGTGTCCCACGTGATGCCCGCGGACCAAAGTTTCTGGAAAAAGATTTTGCCCGTAATGACCACTGGTGCCAAGAGCCCTGTATGATCAAAAAGTCGGGCTACCTCGCTAAGCACTCGTCGTTTGGTAAGTATTCTGTTTTGATCGTCCAGGCCGACCTTGAAGAACAACTCATCAGTCACAGGGTCCCAGCGTAACCCAAGTACCGTCGCCATGGATGGTTGATCAACCCGCTCCATTTGCTTGAGAGCGCTGTATTCGCGCATGAAGCCAATGTACTTCTGTCGGAGAACTTCATTGCCAGCCAAGCGCCGTTCGAGTCCATAGAGGTGTCGCAAGGCATTGTCGTACAAATCTCCTAGCTCCGGAACTCCGTGACGGAAAGGAATATGCACAACGTAGAGACCGTCTTCCTCTCGGGTATGTGTCTCCAAGAACACCCGTTCGCTTTCATCTTAGTCCAAACGTGATTCGGGCACCTTGTTTCGGCAGAACACAATTGTACATAACATGAAGTATACTTACATAAAACTTTAAAATTATATAACATGAATTCAAAAATAATAAAACAAACTACTGTGAACGTGCATATAATGTAAATTAATGTAATCGTATACAATTATTTGAATTTTGGATTTCGCGCCTTAGCGGCCATATTTAAATGTATATTGACTTAACAAATTGAAATAATATAGCAGAAAACGAAAACAGAAAAATAAAATAAAAGTACTTGTTAACGAATCACCGAGTAAAACGCACGCGAGTTAAATGCGGACTGAAGCGGATTGAGTTTTTAAAAACGAACGAACTTTATTGAATGAATCGTGTCTTAAGACTAAAATTTTAATTCTACTTTTCTCGCCTCGATACTCATTGTGTTCCTAACTGAATTGTTATTGTTTCGGCGACAGTAGCATGATCGTCTGGGCTGTCTTCTTCCTGGTATTGATCATAGCTGCTGACCGCCTCCCCTTAGATTCATGACTCTTCTGAGTTATGAGAATTTTATTTTGTAGCTTATACAATTTAAAATAAAAATAAAATTACAATTACAAAAGTACAAATAAAGTATACAGTATATGATTTTCTTGAATATCTTAGTTCATTAATATGTTCCATATTTTTATTTGTTTCAACGAAACTTCTTCAAATGATATCTGTTTTTGTGTAAAATTTAGTATAATATTGTATGGTATGATAAATTTTTCTTCGAGTACATTTTTTGTATTATGAAAGATTTCGTTCCCAATTTTAAGTGTACAATTATTAAAGTTTATTAGGTAATTTCCATTTAGTTTTATTTTTCCCTCATCACATGTACTTGTTAAATTGATATTTTTATAATTCTTTATTACTGACAATCCATTTTCGATTTCTTCAAGCACACTTTTCGTATTCTTTGTTTGGATACAGTTCTCATAGTAGATACATAAGTTTGTCTTTTTTAATTCTTTAAGGTATGAATTTTCTTTAAATGTATAACATGTTTCATTTATTTGTACAATGTGTTCATTTTCTATAATAATTTCATTTGATTCATTATCTGTCATAGCAGTAATCAAGTATTTTGATGTTTCTATTATTTCTTTAGGTACTTTTACAGCGAAAACAATTTTATTGTCATTATATTTTCCCGTCCCTAACTTGGTTAATCTTAATTTGTCAAAATCTATGTTGTACTTAGTTATTTCTGCCTTACTAAATATACTGCTGCTCATTATTCCTAACTTACTTGAAGCGATATTAGCCTGAATATGTTCAACATTTTTCTTAATGATTCCTATCTTTAATAGAGTTTCTAAATATGTAAGTTTAGATTTCAGTTGGGTCAATCGTATGTAAAATTATGTCGTAAGATTTTGTTATAAGTACGTTTCCTAATTTTATTTCTGCAAATCCATTGTTCGCACTAATGTGTTTTATCGTCAACGTAGCTTGGATTGTCGCTAGTGTCAAGAGAACTATTAGTATTGACCATACGACCTGAAAATTTGTAAGGGCGTTTTATATTGGATTTATGTATGTTAGAAAGTCTTAATTTCCTATATTTTGGCTGTTCCTTATGTCTAAGTGCTTTGTAATTCTTAACGTATCCTGTTTCTCTATTTTCCTCATACTCTTCTCTGTTTTTATTTCGCTCTAGAATAGTTTTCTCTTTCTTCGAATGGATATTTTCTTTTACTATTTCTTTATCTAGTTTACCTTCCTGAACTAACATTGGCTTAGACTTTATTGTGGAATGAATAGAGTTATTATACAATTCTACACATTTATACTTCTTTTCAAGTATTGTAAGTTGCGTAATCCTCAATGAAATTGTTCTCATTTTTTCGCCTATAGTGCTATGGAATCGTTCGATATCCGAATTACCAGTGTGACTATTAGGTTTCGTAAAGTGCATTTCAACATTTTCTTCTCTTAGGACATCTTTTATATTTGTATTACGGAATTCGTTGTCAAAAATTATCAATCTTGGTTTACCCATAATTGAGGAATAGAGCCTTATTTTTTCTTTGATTGTTAAACTGTTTTTGTTTTCTAAATGGAATATAATTGCATGTTTTGAAAATTTGTCTATAAACGTTATGAAATTGTTTTTGCTATTTGTATATATGTCTAAATGAATTATCTCATTTATGTCATTTGGTGTTTCAGTAATTTTGAACTGTGGCCTAATGGGTTTTCTGTCGTATTTAGCTTTTGTACAAATTTCGCAATTGTTTACATATTTCTGAATAAGTTCCTCGAGGTTTTTGAAATACATTACCTTTTTTAGTCCTTCGTAATTTTCGATTATACCTGCATGTCCTGTTTCATGGTATTTCGCTATTTGCTTAAAGGTTTCATCTTCGTCTTTCATATCCCTCGCTTTATAAGCAAAAAAAAAATTTATATTTTTATTATTATTATAGAGTTCAATAAGCTTCTGTTGAACTGTATTATATTCGTGCTCTGAAAGTTCTGAAAAAATTCCTATCCTTCCTTATCATTTTGTTCCTCTATCTGAGTGTGTATGGTATTTGCAATGCTTGCATTATCGTTAACTTCATTGGTTGGTATGTTTTCCTCTATATCTTGTGAAAGTGTTTCAAGTGCATTAATTTCACCCGTATCTGTGTTAATTCTACTTAGGAAATCGGCTGCTGCGTTGTCTGTTCCTTTTATATAGTCGATCATAATGTTATACTCACCTAATTTCAATAGCTCTAAACGTGGATTAATGTCTTTTCCTTTGTGTTTAGTTTCCAACCATTTAAGTGGTTGATGATCTGTCATGAGATCGAAAGGTCTTCCGTAAATATAAGGTCTAAAATAATTAACTGCCCAAACTATTGCTAACAATTCTTTTTCGGTAGCGGGATAGTTTCTTTCGTGCTCGTTTAAAGACCGACTTGCATAGCATATGGGGTGACCATCTTGAGTTAAGACTGCTCCAATAGCAAAGTCACTAGCGTCAGTTATTAATTTACATTTTTTTTCGAAATCTGGGTATTTCAGTACGGGGGAGTCCGTAAGTATGAACTTGAGTTTCTCGAAAGCGTTTATATAATCTGGGTCTTTCGTAGTGATTTTTGCATTCTTTTTCAAATATTTTGTTAAGGGTTGAGCTATTTTTGCATAGTCCTTGATAAACTTTCTATAGTAGCCCGTTATTCCTAAGAATGATTTTATCTGTTTTTGGGTTTCTGGCAATTTAAGATTTTGTATTGCTTCATTTTAGACATGTTTGGTTTAACACCATTTGTTGTCAATATATGTCCAAGAAATTCTGTTTCTCGGGCAAAAAAATTGCACTTATCCGGTTGAATTTTTAAATTGTGTTTCCTAAGTACGTCAAATATCTTTTGAATATTGTTTGTGTGTTCTTCCAAACTCGTACTAAAGATTAGAATGTCGTCCATGTATACGACACAAACTTTGTTTATGAAAAAACGAGTTTATTTATCGTTGAAAGGTTGAGGGTGCATTTCTGAGTCCAAAAGGCATTCTTACAAACTCATAATGACCCGATGGTGTGGAAAATGCCGTTTTTTTCCTGTCACATTTCTTGACCAAAATCTGGTCAAAGCCTTTTGCTAGAGAAACATTGCGATCTTCCTAACTTTTCCAATATTGTGTCAATATTTGGAATAGGAAACTTATCGTCAATGGTCTGTGACTATACGATACTTTTTAATTCCAGAGCTGTCTACCTTCTTAGGTACAATCCAGAGCTCTCTTGTATTATTCCCTCATGCAACATATCTTTTATTTGTCTATTTATTTCTTCCTCGTGAATTTGGGGATATCTATATATTTTAGAGAATACTGGTCGTTCTGTTGAATTAACGATCTCGTGTTCTATTTCGTTTGTATGGGTTAATTACTGACCTTCTTTATAGAATAAATCGCGGTTTTTATTTAAAAGCTTTCTTAGTCGTTCTGATTCTTCGGAATTCAGATCTTTTCTATTGAGAACTTCTGTTAAATCTTTTGATTCCTCTAGTGAATATACATCATCATATGAAAATGGAGATGAATCGCAGAAAGGTATTTTCTGATTGTTTATTTGCAGATAATTCTCTTGGAGATTTCTAATTGCTTGTAAAGGGGCTAATAGGTTTTGTCCGATTATTCCATCAAAATCTTTATCTTTAAAGTTGGTCAGTTTCCAAATCATGAATGCCTTTTCATCGAATTCATTTGGTAAAGGGGTTATTATTTCACTATCGATAATAACTTGACCAGAAAGTGTACTAAAACATATTTTATTTTTTAATAAATTTCTTTTATAAGATTTAAGTTGATTTTTATTTAGTAGCGTTGTCGAAGATCCTGTATCTATCAAACTACGAATCTTTTCGTTAGATATATTGAGTTCTACTATGGGTAATTCTTTCCCCGCGACATACCAAATGAAAATTTACATTCTCAACGTGGTCTACGCTCTTGGCATCAGGATTCACATTTCTAATTTGATTAGATTTTGATATTCCCTGGAAACGTTGGATTGTCTCCCAGAGTCCTTATGGTTTGTAAAGCTGGTCCTTGTATTTTGATTATTACATGTCTTTGTAAAAATATCTTTGTAGCGGTGTTCCGTTGTAGCATGGAATAAACATTTCCACTTCTCTAATAAATGATGATAGAGAGTAGTCTTCTGTGTTTCCATGGAATTCCTTTATCCTGGCAGATTCTTTAAGAATTTGGTCCACAGGTAGGTTAACAACTTGCACTTCACCTGCGTTATCCATTTTGCTTGCATATTTTATCGGTAGTCTATATATTTAGTCGTGATTCCCTTTAGTATTTGCTTTTTTTTTTTGCTCGAAATGTATTTCACTTTTTTTCGATTTACGTTCAAAATATTTTCACTTGTTTTTGATTTTCGTTCAAAATATTTTCACTTGTTTTTGATTTTCTTTTAAAATATGTTTACTTCCTTTCGATTTCCTTTCGAAATATTTTCACTTCCTTTTGAAATATGTTCACTTCCTTTTGATTTTCTTTTGAAATATGTTCACTTCCTTTTGATTTTCTTTTGAAATATTTTCACTTCCTTTCGATTTTCTTTGGAAATATTTTCACTTCCTTTCGATTCTTTTAATTACAATAAAACTTCGCGTTTTAACTCTTTATTTGTCTGCTGACATGTTTCGCTTTATTAGATTCGATTCTAATATCTTTAGATTTTAGAAGTACCGACTGCTCCAGTTAAGTGAGGATTGAAGCGGATTGAGTTTTTAAAACCGAACGAACTTTATTGAATGAATCGTGTCTTAAGACTAAAATCTTAATTCTACTTTTCTCGCCTCGATACTCATTGTGTTCCTAACTGAATTGTTATTGTTTCGGCGACAGTAGCATGATCATCTGGGCTGTCTTCTTCCTGGTATTGATCATAGCTGATGACTTATCTCTATTGGGGAATGAGTGTGGGGTATCTATTACTGCTGAGTCGTTTCGTTGGTCGGATGAAATTTTGGTGTTTATTACTGCTGACTCGTCTCATTGGACGAATGAGTGTATGTCGTTTCCTCTGCTGGTGGTCTCCAACTCCGACATAACCCGCGTTTCTTTATTTCGCAATAATACTGAACCGCCGTTTTCGTAAGTACCTGTAAGTTGAAGAAAAAAAACGTAAGTTGCAAAAACAAAAATTACAAAGAAAAAAGTGAATATAGTGTATACATACAAGTGCATAAGTGGATGCCTACGTACAAGTGCAAGCAAGGAAAAATTATAAAAAAAAACGTGTGAAGACAAATTCAACAAATTCGCGTCGTGTAATTACACTTTGCAAAACAACTCAAACAAGATGACTCGCGTAATAGTTTGAATTCACAAACCGATTTGACAATTCTTTGTTTACATTGGTTTGATTACATTTCGTCACGTATTGTGAGTGCATTCAGTGATTCAAATTATTCCTGAATTTTTTTTTTGAGTGAAAGTGCATTCAGCGAATTTAAAACAAAGCGCGGTAATTAAATAAAGTGGTGAAGCGAAAAGAAATCAAACCATTATACAAAATTAATGAATGGCATTTTCGGCTAGTGCACATTAGTTGGTTCCAATTAAGTACAGTGAGTACGTAATTATTGCGTGGAATAATTTACACAGCGATTTATTATTTCTAATGGAGAACCAGTGCGTAGCCAGTGGATAAGCTAACTCCACATAAAATACCACGTGGCTTAACCATAACTTCTTCTCGCTAAACTAAAATGATGGCACCGAGGAGATAAGCTTCTCCGAATAAAGACGACACTTGAGCAATTAAAGCATCAGAGGTCGATAATAGTAGCAAACATTTCTCGAATCAAAACGGCATTAGATCAAAAGACATTATCAGAAAATCGATTGGATTTACGGAACTCTTATATTGATCAAGCTATGATCTGTCAATTAGGCATAGAGTTAGCTGATCACAAAGACACATTCCGCGAGGAATTAGATAAAGATAGAATAAATAGATAGAATTAATAAATTTGTGTTGGTACAAAGTCACGAATAATGTGTGTTTTAAATAAGAGGAGAAAATCCAGCGTTGCTGAATACTCCCTTGTTGGACCTCAATACTCTCGACTTCCCAAAATGTCTCTCCCAAAATTTAGCGGCAAATATGCTGAATACAAAAATTTCATCAGCTTATTTGAAAATTTAGTGAACAATGATACCAATCTCTCAGATATTGAAAAGTTCAATCATCTGATTTCGTGTTTGCCCGGTGAAGCCTTAGGAACAGTTAAGGCTTTTCAAATCCGGAACAAAACTACCCAAAAGCGTTGGCTAGTTTGAAAAGAGTGTATGATAATAATTGTCTTATATTTTTCGACAATATTTCAACACTTTTTGATCTTCTTGAGATCACTAGACCATCGGCATCTGCACTACGCAGCATGATCGATACAGTTTCTGCCATATATGACTCGCTTTAGTCACTTGGAGACGAAAAGAATATCACAAATGCAATCATTATCCATTTGGTGATGTCGAAAGTTGATACCGCTACGAGGTCGAAGTGGGAAGAACAGCTAGACTATAGCACTCTTCCTTTGTGGAGTCACTGTGAAACAGCACTAAGTAAAAGGTATCAACATATAGCCTCTGAAGAGTCGTCTACGTCAAGATTCAAACCCAGTGACAAGCAGTCAAATCCAGAAAGAGATCTTGGTCGACAAAAGACCAAAAGGTCATCATTTTCGAGTGTAAATACACAACAACAACCAAGTAAATTAAAATTTTGGTTGCAAAAGGTGTTCCGATTTGCATTACCTGTCTTCGAAAGGGACACACAGTATCGAAATGCAAATTAAGCCGGTGCAGTGTATGCAATCGTGCGCATCATTCGCTGTTGCATCAATATGCGACAACGTTCAATTCCGCACAACCTTCGACCTACTAAGCCATGCACGCCTCTTCGTTCTTCATTCTATAAACCGCAGTTGTCAAAATCAAATGCAACAATGGCGATTATCTGCCAGCGCGAGCCTTGCTTGATTCAGGCTCATAAATTAACTTCATTACTGAAGAATTGGTCCAGAGGCTAAGTCTTCGCAAAGAAGACAATTCGTTGAACTTGGTTGGTATCGGTAAAACGAACTCGAAAGTCAACAAGAAGGTACATGCGGTGGTCAAATCGAGACTGAATGATCATTCATTTTCGGCAGACTACTGGGTCTTGACTTCGATTTCGGCATATCAACCTGATTATGCCATAAACACTACCAACTGGGACATGCCCAAAAACATCGAATTGGCTGACCCGTTGTTCCATAAGCCACAAAAAATTGATTTGTTGTTGGGAGCAGAAACGTTCTTAGAACTACTATCCGTTGGCCAAATAAAAAAAGGCCCAGAATTCCCAACGATCCAAAAAACGCTTCTTGGTTGGATACTTAATTACTTACTTAAGGTGGCGCTACAGTCCGGGGTGGACCTGGGCCTCAACCAACAAGCGTCTCCAGCCAGCTCGATCTTTAGCTAGCTGTCTCCAGTTTCGCACGTATAGTTGGTTGAGGTCCCTTTCCACTTGCGTGCGCCACCTGAGTCGCGGTCTTCCTCTACTGCGCTGTCCCTCGGGGGTGGATTCGAAGACTTTTCGGGCCGGAGTATTGGTTTCCATCCGCTCTACATGACCTAGCCATCTCAGTCTTTGTATCTTCACTCTTCTGGCTAAATCGATGTCGCTGAACAGCCCGTATAGTTCATCATTATATCTCCTCCTCCACTCACCGTCTATGCAGACGGGACCGAAAATCACACGAAGAATTTTCCTCTCGAAGCAACCAAGGGCAGCTTCATCCGCTTTTGACAAAGTCCATGCCTCCGCGCCATATATAATATATGGATAGTGTCTGCAAAATATTCCAACTGTATCAACACCAACACAAAGATGTGCAATCTGATATGCCAGACTGAGGAGTCAGTAACTTTTGACCAAATCGTTCAGAAATTTTGGTCATTTCCTGGAGAAATAAATACAACTTTCACTCCAGAGCAACAAATGTGCGAAAAGCACTTTGTTGAAAATACAAAACTTCTGCCAGCAGGTAGATTTGAGGTAAAATTGCCCTTCAAGGCACCTCCTACCTCGATCGGATCGTCGTTTGAAACTGCCAAACGTCGTTTCCTCTCACTGGAAAGGAGATTATCCAAAGACAATGAACTCAGAGCAATGTATTTAGAGTTCATGAATGAATACCTCGAGTTGGGACACATGTCACCGACGAATAATGAAATCCCAAGGACTCCACACTACTTCATTCCGCATCAATGTGTTCTTAGACCACAAAGCACAAGTTAGAATTGCCGAAGAGCAGTCGAAAATGCTAGGTGATTCACATAGGCACTCACACCCGGTAGGATCTGAAGTTGTGTTGCGAGATTTCTACGTCGACGATCTTCTTACTGATGCCAACGATATTGAAACCCTTGCCAAAACTCAAAAAGATGTAAAATATATTCTGGAACAAGGTGGATTCCAACTAGCAAAGTAGTTTTCAAATCATCCGGCGTTATACGAAGCAGAAGCACCAAAAAGGAAATCAATTTTAATGAAGCAGATTTCACGAAAACGCTTGGTATACATTGGCAACCAAAGGAAGATATATTTAGGTTTAGCCAAGAAAACAATTTCGATGAGCTACCAGCGACGAAATGGAACATTTTGTCCGTCTCCTCACGGTTATTTGATCCTCTTGGATTACTCTGCCCCATAGTTACCAAAGCAAAAATCGTATTGCAAGAGCTATGGATTGCCAAATTAGATTGAGATGAGTCGATTCCCTTGCGCCTTGATACGAGTTGGCAGAACTTTAAAATTAACTTGACGCAACTCCGCGAGATCGAAATACCACGGTTTGTGAACACGCATGCTAACTCGAAGCTGCAAGTTTATGGTTTCGCCGACGCTTCAATGAGAGCGTACGGTTTCTGTATATATATACGCAGTCAAACCGAAGAAGGTGTCAAGTTGACGCTAGTAACAGCAAAGTCCAAAGTGACCCCCTTTATAGACTAAATCGCTTCCGCGATTAGAACTTTGCGCAGCGCATACTCTCTCTAAATTATGGATGAGAGTATCGGCGATGTTGAATCTCCAAGTAGAGCAAATCGTATTTTGGAATGATTCCGAAATTACTCTGCATTGGGTAAGGACTCATCCATCAACGCTAGCCACCTTTGTGGCAGAAATCCAAGAGTGGACGCAAAGTTGCTCATGGAGACATGTCCCTACCAAACTCAATCCAGCAGATATAGTTTCCAGAAGTTGTAACGTGGAACGTTCCCTTTGGAAGAACAGACTGCATGGCCAGTCAATGCTCACAAACGAAAAACCAAATATGTTTTGACAGCAGTCGAAAAATCTCACAATTGCGGTATGGAGATAATCGACAGAATTTCGTCATATGCAAAATTAGCTAGAATATTTGCATATGTTATGCGTTTCATTCGAAAACTTAAGGATAAATCCGAAAAATTCGAAAATGTACTTACTGCAAAAGAATTGCACTTATCGTTTCTAAAACTAATAGAGATTGTGCAACACTACGAGTTTGCAGAAGAAATTCTTAAGTTATAACGTAGAGTCGCACTTCCACCAAACATGCAAAAGCTCAATCCTTTCATGCATGGGTATAAAGACAGCAATTGCAAATTTTCCCTACTTCGTGTGGGTGGACGTTACATGCACCGATTGAGTACGATGCCAAGTTTCCGCTCTTACTGACAAAGAATACCAACTTTGTTAAATGGTATTTGCGCTACCTGCATAAAAAGAACTGCCATGCTGGTGCGACGGCATTAGTATCTCTGCTTAGAGAAAAAATATGGCTAGTTAATGCCCAAGAGGCATGCAGGAAAACGGTACACAGCTGTATACATTGTTTTAAGTATAGGCCAAGACTGCTAACACAAATCATGAGCAATTTACCAGCTGACCGACTTCGGGCACAACGACCCTTCGTTATATGTGGCGTTAATTTGTGTGGTCCCGTGTATACGTCTTTAAGAATCCGCGTTAGACCCCCCGTAAAAACGTATATTGCTGTCTTTGTCTGTCTCACGTCCAAAGCTGTGCATTTTGAAACCACAACTGATCTGTCATTCCTTTATTCTCGCCCTTAAAAGGTTCATCGCTCGTCGAGGACTTCCGAAGACAGTCTATTGCGACAAGGGGATGAACTTCGTGGGAGCTCAACGGAAACTGCAGGAGATTCGCATGCAGTTCGAGAAGGGGAAGGACGCTGTACGCCAATACGCAGCAGAGGAAGGGTTCAGCTTCGCCTTCATACCACCAAGGGCTCCTCATTTCGGCGGTCTTTGGGAAGCGGCCGTGAAGTCAGCGAAGGGACTGCTGCATCGGACCGTGGGCAACGCACTGCTCACGAGCGAGGAACTGCTCACGGTTCTTGCCGAGGTCGAGGCAGTACTGAACTCAAGGCCAATCGCACCTATAAGTGCCGACCCCAACGACGGCGAGGCGCTCCCACCCGCACACCTGTTAATAGGAACATCCCTGCGAGCGCCGCTGGAACCAGTGCCGGAACATCAACAGGGCTGCTTAAGAAGATGGCAGCTTGTATGCTGTCTCAAGCAGCAGTTCTGGTGGAAGTGGTCAACAGACTACCTGGTGGGTCTCCAAGAGCGCAGCAAGTGGGTACGAGAACAACCAAATCTCGCCTTCGGAAAGGTCGTCGTCGTGCACGAGGACAACACGCCCCCGCAACAGTGGGTAATAGGTCGAGTCATCGCAGTCTTCCCAGGAGAGGACGAAAAAGTCAGGGTCCCGGACGTCAAGACCGGAGCGGCATACTAAGACGGCCAATAACTAAATTGGCTGTTCTTCCGGAGTAGTGTTGAAGCCTACTGCCCTTCAAGGCGGCCGGTGTTTCGGCAGAACACTGACACTGATGATTCCACATTCGACTATCTGATCCCCGACATCAGCCCCAACAAAAAGGTCGATGGGTCCAGGTGATGCAATCGCACGTCCGCAAGCTAGAGACCGACGAGATGTGTCCACTGGCTTGTATCCAATAGCGCCGAGGGAGTCATCACAGTTATGGAGGGAAACACCAGAGCTTCGAACTTCACTTCAAAGTCAAAGTACGTCGATGTTGAGCATCACTCTGCCATTTGTGCGGGTTTGAACGAAAGCGGCGATTCCTTCTACGGCCATATCATATTTGATCCTAGGGCGACTAAGCTGATTGGCCAAACGATCGGTCACAATACTCACCTGTGAGCCAGGGTCACAGAGGATTCGAGCTAGACGCAGCACCAAGTTGCGCTGTACAAAAGCTCTCGCTGTTGCTAGTAACACGATATGGTAGCTAGTCACGATGATCGTGCCGTGTTGGTCCCTGCTGTTGGTTGTGATGATGAGGGAGTAGCGCCGTCCACATCTCCACACGCGGATTCTCTACAGAACAAGGTGTTGTGTTTCTTGCCACAGCGCCGACAGCCACCAGCAGGGCACTGTGTTGATGTGTGTCCAGGCCTCAAACAGTTGTAGCAAGTCCTCAACTCAGCATAAGACCGGAGTTTTGCTTAGTATGCGCTGACAACGTGTGATTCGATGCAGACCCTTGTAGTAGGAGCATCTATTTTGATTTGGCACAGCCACGTGTGATCGCATTACCGGTTGAGCGCGGGAGGAGATTGGAACTGCTGACTCACTTCGATTCGTCGTTCTGATCACTTCCGTCGCAAGGTTCTGAGCGCGCTTCTCAAAGAACGCCAACAATCTGCCAATTCGGGGATCTCATTCGAGGAACATTCCATGCACCATTCACGCTGTGTTTGTAGGAGGAGCTTCGCCACAATAATCTGCACAAGCAAGGCTGGTCTGCACAAGCAAGGCATTGGTCCACTGGTAAATCCATCACGCGGAGAGCGCGCAATGACTCGTGCAACGTGTCGACGATTGTCAAGAGCGCTTCTGACGTGTCAGCCACAGCGTTCCTTAAATTCAAAAGGCTAGACACGTGTATTTCCGCAAGAAGCTTTCGGTTGTCGAAACGGTTCTTTAGTGCCTTCCACACTTCTTCAGAATATAATGCCCCTACCAACGGAACCCAGACCGGATCGATTGCCTGCCGTAGTTTGTCTAACTTGTAAGCATCTGGCAAGTCCATAGAGTGCACCAACGTATCGAATGTGTCCTGAAACGCCAACCAGTTGGGGAGTGCACCGTCAAAAGAGGGACGGCATCGAGTCGCATGTCCATTCTAGTGCCTGATGTGTTGGTCTGCTCCGCTAGGGTTTTTGCACCATCATCCGGTACCCGTGGAACATCTGCAGAAAGTTGCTGAAGATGTGCCGGCTTGGGGTTAAGAATAACACACGCTGTGTTTTACAGGTTGTCTACGTGGTCTCATATATTCGAATGTTCCTCCAGTTCTTCACTCGCTGCTGCTCCAACGAGTACCTCGTGTTGGATAACGAACCGTTGGTAATGCGCCGTTAGGGACCTCATCTCCTGCTCCAACTGAGCATTATCAGCACCGCCGCACGTAAATTTAAAGCTGCCATAAATTTTGTAATAACGCACAGAACAGAAGTATAGCCGAAATGTAATTAAATAATATAACCAGTAGTCATTCCTCACAGGAGGCACCAAAATGTAGGGGATTAAATTAAAAGCACAACCGATCACTTAAACGATTGAAGCGTAATATTTCACAATACAATACAGTTATTTACAAGAAAGAGAAGAAAAGGTATTAAAGCAATGAGTTGCAAGCAGGGCTGCAAACCGTCCTGACCAGGGTTGTTATGCCCGCCAGGGAGGTTATCAATCTCCAACAAACGCATTAAGCGAAAATCTAGCAGAACTTTGTTTAAAGTACAGTGCCAAACACGGCTCGATTGCTTAAGTCCATAAATTGACTTCAACAGCTTGCAACAACGATTTGTACCACCAGAAAAGCCTTCAGGTTGCGACATATATATTCTTCTTCCAGTTCGCCTTTAAGAAACGCTGTAACAACAACCAGTTGATGGATGTTCAGATCAAACTTGGCTGCAACCGAAGGTAGAATTTCTTTTGAACATGAGTGACTGTAACCCTGTCGTAGCACTAATGGATACTTATTAGAAATGATCTGCAAAAATATATCCGAACAATTAAGAAGAGTCAAGTCAAAAGTGGGATGTACCATATCGACAACGTCTTGAGTCGATACAATCCTGGTAAAGCACATTGGAGTGCTGTCCAGCGCTATCTACGTTAACTCAAGGGTACAATCGGGAAAAAAGATAACATGCAATAAATCGCAAACACAACTGGAAGGATATAGTGATGCCGATTGGACAAGTGATGAGGGTGAGCGGCGATTCACTACCCGCTGTGTGTTCACGATGCATGATGGAGCGATTTCTTGTTGTAGCAAGCAACTGAAGATCATCGTAATTTCAACGACGGACGCAGAATTTATGTCCAGCAGTTGTTTTGTGACAACCTTGGTGCGGTTAAACTGGCCATCAATAATACATCCTCTGCACGAACTAAGCACGTTTACGAGGCAACATTTGTCCATCAAAACTTTTTATTCAATTTTTAACATAAATGAATTCACTTAAATTAACTCACTTAAATGAAGTTGATAAAGTTTTTTTTATTAGTTCAATGTTAACAATATAACAAAAATAAATGTATTAATATGTAGTTAGAGTAAGTACTGTAATTCCATGATTTCAATTCAAGAAGAGTATTCGAAGTGAAAATAACATACCCTTGAGTTCTTTTACCCTTCCCTTTTCACCTATCTGTAATTGTCATTACTCATTAGTAATAGTTTGCTTAATAAACTTTATTCTTCTTTTGGCTGTCAAACATATCAGACGTCTGCCGCTTAATTTATTTCTGGTAGTAGGTAATTTCATTGTTAATCGGTGCATTTCTAGCAGATTCATACCAGCTCTGTACAATTTTTTACGAGATACATCTTGATTCCTAAAAAATTTGGGCCAAGAGTGTGGCAAAAAATAATTTTCACCGCGTTTTGAACAATTATACTTCGCGGTGTGTCCGACTTCTTGGTGCAATTTTCGTCTTGCTTCACCCGCCTTAAATCGAAAAAACAACGCAATATCGACCAATACAATACAACAAATTCCTAAAAAATTTGGGCGAAGAGTGTGGCAAAAAATAATTTTCACCGCGTTTTGTACAATTATACTTCGCGGTGTGTCCGACTTCTTGGTGCAATTTTCGTCTTGCTTCGCCCGCCTTAAATCTTTTGAGCAATACAATAATAACAAATTCGTTATATCGAGTGTCAACTCTTTATTTCGTACGTTATATAGAGACACTAATGCATTTGAAAAAAGTGTATGTTATAGAGGCATTCGTCATAGTAGTGGTTCACACTACTAGAATAAAAAATATATAAAATAAAAGACAAACATAAATAAACATTCTTCTTTACATAAATTAATTATTCTTACTACATATTAAATATACACATGCATATTTACATCTATTACATGTAATCCAAAATCCTTCATCAGTAATATGTAATATTGGTATTATTATTTGTGCTATTACATATGTTCATACTTGCGAGTAAAAATTAGTAAATTATAGATGCAAGTTAACACACTGATTCCTCACTCCACTTGGCAAAAAAGACGGTCATTGACTTAGACCAAGCAGCATGAATTGCTTTTCAGTCATTGAAAAACCACTTACTAACCGAAGTTGAACTAACACAACCGGACTTCAAAGAAATTCATATTAACCACTGATGCATCAGATGACGCAGTTGGGGCAGTCTTGTCACAAGACAACAAAAACATAAGTTTTATATCAAAACTCTGAGCAAATCAGAACGAAATTATGCGGCAAGCGAAAAAGAACTTTTCGCGATTGTCTACGCTCTAAAGAATTTACGGAATTATTTATATGGTGTCACAAATGTAGAGATCCACACGGATCACCAACCTCTGACTTTTGCAGTTTCCCCAAGAAGCCCAAACGCAAAGATGAAGAGATGGCACGCTCTTATAGAAGAACATGCACCTAAAATGGTTTATAAACCAGGTCATACAAATGTAGTCGCTGACGCTTTGTGAAGACAAATGTTAAACCAAATTTCCGATTCTAATACGACACATTCTACAGAAAGTAGCGAAGAAGATGATATAGATATCACAGGTAAACCGGTAGACCAATTCAACCAGCAAATTATTATAAATAAAGGTGTTGAAACGATACACTACCAACTAATTCCATTTCCCATTAGGAGACGACATTTAATTGTTTACAAAGACCCCAAAGACATGATCCCTAAATTCAAAGAATATTTACAAGAAGCCTTGTACACAACTTCTGAGGTCGTGTATGAATTAAAAACGATCTTAAAGGAACATTTTAAAAACAAATTCATAAGGTCAATATTTTTCGCTAATGACATAATAAATAAGGACGACCAAATAGAAATCATTAAACAAACTCATAACCCAGCACATAGAAATGCCCGAGAAAATGTAAAACAGATCATAGCACAATATTATTGGCCGAAATTGCAAGATGAACTTTTGCAGTATGCCAAAAACTGTGAGATCTGTAACAAGAACCAATATAACAGACACCCCAATTTACAGCCCCAATTCGCTGAAAAGCCAGCATTTCTTACATGCATAGACGCATATTCAAAATTGCTCATTATCAAGCAAATTGAAAACAGACAAGAAATGTCACACAAAGTTTTAGAACTGTTGCAAATATTTCCAAGATTTAGCATCCACATTCTTCACGACTCTCATGGAAAGATCCAACATATCATTATATTATGTTACAACAAACCATAGTACGTCCAATGGACAGGTGGAACGAGTACACAGTACACTACAGGAAATAGTGAGATGTATCAAAACAGAACACTCACTACTTGAACCAGTAGAAATAGTTATAAGAGCAGCAGAGGAATACAAAGCAACTATCCATTCTGTTACTCAGAAAAATCCTATAGACATTTTATTTAACAAGATTTTTTCATGAAGACACTCCGTTGAAACTTACTATCGCTCAAGACAAAATGAGACAATATAATAATAAAAATAGAAAGACAAAACGTTTAAGAAAGAAGTAGTACACCAAAAAGGCCCAACAGTAAGAAATAAGTTACAACGTAGATTTAAAAAAGAATAGTAAAAGAAAACTTAGGGAATAAAGTCAAAGTAAACAATGACAAGATAATCCAAAAAGATAATCTGAAATTTTAATTTGTAGACAATGGACATCTTTCTATTACTTTCTGTTTTCGCCGCAGCACAAGCAGAATTAATCGATACTCGAGACAGTTACATACTTATAGAAATAGACGACGTACTTCTATACGAGAATACATCAACTATAATTGATGTGGTAAACCTTACATATATACAAAATTTTGTAGACCTGACATGGAAGGAACTAGAGAAGGACCATGACATTCATAATTACGTTGACACTTCTTTGGACACGAGAACAACTTAAATATAATCCAAACTTATCTCGATCAATCAGATTTTTCAAGACCAAAAAGAGCAATAGAAACTATTGGCACAATTTGGAAATGGATCAAGGCTTCGCCAGATCACGATGACGAATTAATCATAGAAAGATAAGTGACTTACTAACTAATAATAATAAGCAATTCATTATAAACTCCAAGATATTCGATGCTATTAAAAATATTAAAAGAAATACCAAAGATGATTTCATAACCGGAAAATGTAAATTGATTATTTTGGAATTACAAAATATAATAACTACACTTGCCCTATCGAAACTTGAAATACTTAACCCAACTATTCTTAACCGTAAAAAAATGTACAACATTATTGAAAAATAACATACAAAATTAAATATTAACGAACTAATCGATATATCGAAGTTTAAAATTGTCCAAAATAATAATGTCATAGCCATTATGATAGAATATCCGATTTTATATAAAAAATGTAAGATTTACGAAGCAAGAGCATTTAGCCGGCCTGACGGCAAATTGATAATTAATAAAGAAATTGCCAAATGAGGAGAATTGCCAAATTGAGAATATTAAAAAATGTAAATTTGACTTAATATTTAACTATTGTAAAACACAAACAGATAACAATACTTGTTTAATCCAATTATTACACAATAAGCGAGCTCTATGTAACAAGATCAAAGTAAAAGATTTAGACTTGAAGTAATTAAAGACGGAACGATTCTTCTCACTCGACGTCACCAAGTAGATAACCAAAGAATCATGGGAACATACCTGCTCACATTTGAAAATACAACCACCATAGACGGAAAAATATATGAGAACCCCACGGGACAAATCAACGCATTCCTGAAAACATACGCAGTCAATGAATATGACATGGGCGTATATTTCCCAGCATTGGACGAAAAACATCAACATATTACAAACCATTCAACAAGAAATCACAAACAGTCCAATTGTATCCACATTCGGACTAAAAATACTAATTACACTTGTTACCATAACCACACTTATAATAGTATATCTCAAGAAACAAAGGTAACCCGTCATCACTAGAGACGAATACTTAACCCTGCAAGTCCGAGACATTATGAACAATGTAAACATACAATCACCATAAATATCCTGATGATATTTTCTTAACCATGGGGGAAGTTAACACATTCAATCCTCACTCCACTTTCCTGAGATGACCAGCCGAAAAGAGTACGTGACTTCAAAGACATCCATGAAACCACCACAACATCTGGAAGCAATAAACCAACAAATTGGTCACCCGAAATTTAAGTATCGAAATGTAACACGATACATGAGCATCGTCACAAGAGCACCCATCACTAACACCAAACACAGTAGTACCCACTCGCAGAGGGAAATATAAATACTCCGGTCAATCCGCTCAGCCAGCTCAATCGAACAGCAGCACTATAACTATCAAGTCGACATTGTTTAGTTTTCATATTTTATATTTCGATGTTAAGATTTGATTTTTGTAAATAAAGTTTTTTTTTAAATAAAATCCGATAAAGTAATTTAATTTGCATGTTATAATAATCGCATCAATTACATTAGGTCTTAAAGCTATAACGAGTAACCTTGTTCCATTGCACAGCTTTGGTGGACATACATTTCAAAGTAAAATCATTAACACTCCTACTTCGAAAAAAATTAAGTGCCCTGGTAGACTTGCTGGATTCTTGGAATTCAAAATTCTGTTGAAAAATTTACTGAATCATTCAAGTATAGAATAGCTCAAGCAGAATGAATTCACTCGTAGATATGAATATATGTACATACATACCCACATACTGAACACGCATAAGCATGAGCCCTGCTTGGACACCGATAGTGGCAATGGTATCCGCTCATCATATTCGCAATTTGTCAATAACATAGTAAATTAGCTTTCTGTCTTGAAATCTTAGTAACAATACTACGTTCCTAGTTTGATTCGGACTCATTCCAATTGTGGAATGGTGGCGGTTATTGTAAACTAAAACGTCTTTATCCCTTTTTTTTGTAAGTAAGTAAGCTCTTGGTCTTTAATTGATAGTAGAATTTCTAGTAAAGTGGAATGAAAGCGTTGAATTTCAGTATCGCAAATCATTTTTCTAGGTTTACCGAACTTTGTTAAATGGTCCTCAATTGCTTCTATTTTACTAACCCAATTTATACTGTTCAAACTGTATACATATGCCTGCTTTGTTAGCTTATCAAGGAAAGTAAGGAAGAAAAGCTTATTAAAGTGGTGAACGTCCATATGCAGAATTTCATAGGCATTAGAAGGAGTTTCCGATCTTTTAAATTTTGGTTTGAGAGGTTTTCTGTCGTACTTGCCCTCCTGACATGTTTGGCAGTTTCCAATAACTTTCGAAATTTCTCTAATAAGTCTTGGGTAATACAATCTGTTTTTAAGTGTGTGATAAGTTTCCGAAATCCCTGACTGATTACTTTCTCTCACATGGTAAAGTGAAATTTCCTTGCAAATTTCTGACTCAGTTCTGATTTCTGATTTCTCTCAGTGTGTACTTAATAAACGAGATGTTTTTATTTCCTCCAAACAGACTTATCACACATTGTTGAACTTTATTGTACTGGGTGTACGGCAGTTCGGTATAAATACCTACAATTCCTTTTTGTAACACTCTCTTGAAATAATCTTCCCAATATGACTTATTTTTAGTCATATCTAATTGAATGATTTTTCTACCATGAATTACTTCCTCCTGAGCCGAAACAGAATTTGTTAGACTTAATTGGGTTTTGCATTTATTAACAATCTCTTCCTTTATAGGAAAATGATCTACTTGTTGTTCAGGGGCAGAATGAACTGTTGCTTGGTTCGATTCGATTTCTTCATCTATTTGGTCGAAATCTTTCATACGGCTTAAAAAATCCGCTACTTTATTTTCCTTTCCCCTTGAGATATTCGATATCGTAATTGAACTCAGACAACTTAAGAAGCCACCGCTGATTTCTAGCGGAGAACTCTTTTCCGTTGTATTTTTTGTTCAAATACTTTATGGATTGATGGTCAGTAACGATTTTAAATTTACTTCCCCCTAAAAATGGCCTAAAATATGTCAGACACCAAACAATAGCTAAGAATTCCTTATCGGTAGGCGAGTAGTTCTGTTCGTGATCATTTAACGACCTAGATGCATAGCAAATTGGCTGACCCTCTTGGGTAAGCACAGCACCCATTGCAAAGTTCGAGGCATCTGTAAACAATGTAAATGGGTTTCCGAAATTTGGAAATCTGAGTACGGGGTAATTTATGATATTTTGTTTTAATGTTTCAAAGGCCTGAATGTATTCGGGATCGTTAATATTGATCTTTGCGCCTTTTTTAAAAAACCTAGTCATTGGATACGCAATTTTCGAATAATTTTTTACGAATTTTCGATAAAATCCAGTGACTCAATTTTTATTTTGATATACATTTTGTAATTTGATATACATTTGACCTTTTCTGGATTCGGTTTCATGCCTTCTTCTTTTAATATATGACCTAAAAGTTCCGTGTCCTTTTGAAGAAAAGAACATTTGTCAAACTGCACCTTCAGGTTATGTTTAGCAAGGACATTGAAAATCGTAGTAATGGCATGGAGGTGTTCTTCAAAACTTGTGGAAAATATTAGATTATCGTCGAGATAGACGACGCAGATCTTGTTTATATGGTCCCTTAGTATTTCGTTCATCAGCCTCTGGAACGTCGCTGGGGCCTTCTTGAGGCCAAAAGGCATCCGAGTAAATTCATATAAACCGTTTGGAGTTACAAATGCGGTTTTATGAATATCCTTTGGATGCGTCTTAATCTGATATCTTTTGGCTAAATCCAAAGTACTGAAATACAGGGCTCTCCCTAGCTTAATATGCTGTCGATATTAGGTAGAGGGTATTTGTCGTCGAACGTAATATCGTTCAATCCTATATAGTCCACACAAAGTCTGAATTTTTGTTCTCCTGATTTAGTTAACTTTTTTTCAACCATTACTATAATGGAAGAATATCTACTATTCGACTTCCTAACAATGCCTTGCTTCTCCATTTCTGTAACCTGTCTCCGAACTTCGTCTTCGTGTTTCGGAGGCAGTCTATAAAGCCTTGAATTAATTTGTTGATCAGTGGTCGTTCTGATCTCATGCATGATTGAATCTGTGTTTGTAAGCTTATCCCCTTCTTTATAGATTAAACTCTCATACCGTTTCAATATTTTCGTTATTTCTTCTCTTTCTATTTGGCTCAAATGTGAAGTGTCTATTTTCTGCTTTTGTTGGTAATTTAATTCATAACAGTCTATTATCTCGTAGTCTTCAGAATATATCTTTAAACTAATAGTGTTTATTAATTTCATTATTTTTCTGCTTATATTTAATTCAGCTACGTTTTTTCTAATAATGTCCATTCCCAAAAGAAGGTCATAGTCTTTATCTGTAAGTGGCATTTTATACCATTTTAACTTACTGTTAGAACTCATCCGAAATTCTTTGGGAACATCAGTAATAACAATCTTAACATGTTCCTTAGTTCTATTATTTACTGTGTTTATGAACATACATTTTTCTTCAAACACAGGGAAATAGCTACAGTTAACCCTTGATGAATTTATTATACTAACCGTGGAACCAGTATCTATTAAAGCCTTATATTTAATATTACCTATCGTAAGATTACAAAATATTTTGTTCCCGAGGCTAAATTCCGAAAATCCGTCGACTCTATACTGTGAATTTCCCCACTAAATGTACACTCTCATTAGCAGTATTAGCTCCTACGGTATTTACCTCTATCGGAGATGGATTTTGACTATTATTCCTCGCCTGTCCTGAAGGATTAAATGTTTGGGATGAATGTTGTCTCGACTGTCTAGATCCATTATTATTACTATTTCTGCTCTGCCCTGAATTGTTAGTGTTATTTCTATATTGCCTGTCATTGTTGTGGTACCTGTTAGCATTATTTTGCGACCCTCTATGTTCTGAAACTCTATTTTGTGATGATCTATTATCACCATCATTGCTAGTTCTCTCTGAGTCGACATTTCTCGAATGCTTGTCTACTTGGAAATTATTAGAATTACTTTTATTAAATTTTCTTAAACTCCAGGCACTATCTGGAATGTATGAACGCAAGATGGACAATATTGTATGAAAATCAAATTCATTCCTAATTTCTCTTGATAGCTGATAGCTGTACTTTACAGAATTAACAATCTCGCCACTGTTAGTTTCATATAATGCATACTCATGATACACGCCCTAAATACCTCTGCGAGTCCACACAAGTAAGGAATTGGGTCAGCTCGTCTTTCTCGTCGGAAAACTCTGTGGGTTCTGGTCCCCTCAGATATAACTTTTCTACAACCGTTTAGTAACACCGTATTAAGCACTGATTTTTAGTGTGAATACCGTCGTGATTACTCTTTAGGTTCGACTTTAAATTTCTTCCAGTCTAGAAGAAACACACCGACTGCGCCAGTTATATTTATTAATGATTATTAGGAAAAAGAAAACAACACTGCGTTTTTGGTGTCGTCCGGATCAAGACTGACTATCCACTTTATTAAAACATATTGCACAACATATGCTGACAATTGATAGGGTCAACGCATTCCGTTTCCGATGGCCTTCAGACAACACCATTGACACCGGAATGGAATAGACACTTTTGTTATTGGTTGCGAAGCAACACAAATGTGCCCTCAGCAAGTTTGCTGACTTGCACTTGTTTAACTCGTGCGATTAACAAAAGGCAACGGACAACGGCATCGACTTAGGATAGGCACATGGAACGTCTCATCGCTCACAGGAAAGGATCTCGAGCTAGTTGAGGAAGCTGCCAGGTATCGTTTGGATATCGTGGGTATCTCTTCGACGAAGCAAAGGGGATCTAGAACTGTGTACCTTTTGGACGGGTGGAAACTCTTTCTGTCGGGAGTTGCAGTCCCAGGCTGGCAGGCATGGTATTGGAGGAGAGTCGCGATCTTAAAGCTCAAGCTTGAAAGGTCAACTCTGGCTCTGGTGCAGGTGTATGCACCGAGCTTAGAGTCAGAGTACTCGGCTTTACTGGGTGAAGTTGATGCTGCCCTTGATAGGATAGCGGAGATGGATTCCTATATCCTGATGGGTGATTTCAATGCTCATGTGGGTGTGGACGTAACGACTTGGGGGAGTGTGATTGGAAGGAACCGTGATCCTCATCAGAACACGAACGGAGAGAAGTTGTTGGACTTTTGCTGTGCAAATGGCATGTACATAATGAACACCTTCTTCCCACACAAAGGCATCCATAAATACACGTGGTGCCGTCAGAGTCTTCAACAGAAATCGTTGATAGATCTCTTTGTGGTACCATCGTGTGTGAAACGGACGGTTTGTGACGTTCGTGTGATGAGAGGGGCTGAACTGTCAACTGATCATCACCTGGTGTTGTGTACGCTGTACCTCACCGATAAAGTACCTTTTCTGCCAAGGGGGAAACCAAGAGTGGTTACACGCATACGGTGGGAGAAACTACAGAACAGTGAGTTGCAGCTAAATTTTGCACGGCACATATCTGAGAGGTTTGAGCGACGGGATGTTTGTGGAGTGAAGCGGCGTGGAGTGAAGAGGATTGAAGAATGTAATGGTTTCTATATCTTCTTAATCCTTGCAGATTCTACAGAAGTCATTGAAGAGGAGGCTTAGTCTGGGGGCGTGCGTGCCAATGACACAATGCCAGGTAAGTACGCCGATAATGGGCCTGAGGTTGAGTCTAATCAATATCGTCAGGCTACGTGAGTGTATTGAATCTATGGTGGGCCATAACTGTTTTGTAGTGAGGCATTTAGTGCCGGTAGACCATCTATGATTTGTATTAGTAAGTATTTCACGCTTTAGTAGCGTGAAGGCGACAGTAGCGATAGGCATGGATGGCATATCTCCATCCGGAAGGCGTGCAGACTTGGTACCCCTTCTAGCGAGTTCGTCCGCTTCACAATTTTCTGGGATGTCGCAGTGTATGCTCAAAATACCATCTCGTTGAGAGGTAGGCGGCAATACAGGGAAGTCTGGAGTGAAGCGGCTTGGAGTGGCGGCTGGTGGTGAGAAAAGAACTGCGTGGTTTAAAACACCCGGAGTTCAAGAAGCCATCAGAGAGATGAAGAAGACCTACAGAGACTGGATTCTCTTGGGGGACTCTGATTCTCGTGACCGGTACACTGAGGCGCGAAGAACTTGCAAAGTAGCTGTGCGAGCAGCTGAAGAGCAGTCTTGGAAGGAGTTCGGCGAGAAGCTGGAAAGCGACCATAGATCTGCGAAAAAGGTGGTCTGGCAAACCATTCACCGACTCAGAGGAAGGAAATTCAACATCATAGAAGGAGTCATATGCAAAGATGGGGTGTTGCTTTCCAATGAGACGGACATCTTGGGCAGATGGAGCGAGCACTTTTCGGAGCTGCTCAATCCCGAACAAGGCACTGAAGATGACAGAACCGTTGTCTTGAGTGGGGCGGAGAATAGTCCTACGGTGGAGAAAGTCATTTTGGGGATTGCATCACTAAAAATTGGCAAATCCGCCGGTGTGGATGAAATCCGGCCAGAAATACTTAAGGCAATGGGTAAAGAAGGAGTTTTATGGCTCTCTCGTGTCATTAAAGTGGCCTGGGAACGCGGTGAGACACCTGGCGATTGGCAAACTGGGGTGATTGTCCCAGTTTTCAAGAAGGGGGACCAAAGAGATTTCTCCAACTACAGGGCATATCTCTTTTAAGTATCCCCGGGAAAGTCTATGCTAAGGTGTTGGAAGCGCGTTCTAGAGCTATGGTCGAACCGCGGATGGGGGATGAATAGTGCGGCTTTCGTCCTGGCAGAAGTACAACCGACCAGCTTTTCACTCTAAGAATGGTACTTGAGAAGGTTTTGGAGTATGCCAAACCCATCTACAGTTGCTTTGTAGATTTGGGAAAGGCATATGACCGAGTTCCTCGAGGTAAACTCTGGAGTGTCCTGCAGGAGTATGGGATTGGTGGTGCTAAATCAACACCTTTCACCGTGGGCGTTGGACTTCGCCAAGGGTGTGTCTTGTCACCTCTCCTTTTCATTGTATATATGGACTGCATGTTGCAGCGCAGCCGAGGTGAGGAATGTTTCACATTGGGAGAGTTGAGGGTAAGTCATCTTCTTTTTGCAGATGACTTAGTTATCCTCACATCCTCCCAGACGGAACTCCAGCGCGCACTCGATAGGTGTGTGCCGTATGTGCTGATGCTGGAATGAGGGTTAACGTGGACAAATCGGAGGTTATGGTCATTTCCAGAATGCCTGTTCAATGCACTCTGCATGTTAGTGTAGTCCCATTGAAGCAGGTGGAGAAGTTTAAGTATCTCGGGGTTTTTTCACGAGTGATGGAAGGAGTAATGCTGAGCTTTCCTGTAGGATTGGTCAAGCTGGATCAGTTTTGACACAGCTTGGTAGTTCTGTAATCAGAAAGGCCGAGCTTGGTGTCAAAGCCAAGTTAGCGGTTTTCAACTCAGTATTTGTTCCAACTCCCACCTATGGTCATGAAATTTGGGTAATGACCGAAAGAATAAGATCGCGAGTGCAAGCTGCTGAGATGAGATTTCTTCATGATGTTGTGGGAATAGCCGGGATAGGGTGAGAAACACGCCAGTGCACGAGGAACTCAACATTGAGCAGCTGCTTCATCGCACGGAAAGAGATATGCTTCTGTGGTTTGGTCACGTAGCACGAATGTCCCCATCATCACGACTTCCGAGGCGGGCGTTGAATGCGATTGCATCAGGTAGGCGACCGCTTGGCAGACCCAGGACGAGGTGGTTGGACCAAGTCCAAAAACTCGCGGGGTTGCGCTGGGGCATAGCTCCGGATGAGTTAGAGTCGTTGGCGGAGGATCGAGTTGCCTGGAGATCTCTCGTGCGTGGTTTACCCCCGCGACCCCTTTAGTGGATCATGCGGGTCAGAAGATGATGATGACCATCATGTGTTCCTCAGATCAATCTTCCGAGCAGCAAAGATTCTTCTTAATGCTTTTATATAGACGATGTAATGACCGGCGCTGACTTCATTGATGAAATTCATCATCCTCAATCAAATTTGTTTTCAATTTGCGAATTTGGACTATAAATTTCTGGACATTATTATCAAATCCACCTGAGGATCAACGTGAAATATCCCCAAAGGAGTTTAATGAGTTTTCTTCAGTAAAGCTGTCGGGTTTTTCAATGTAACCCTGCCAAGGATTACCTTTTCAAGAATTATGGCGCAAGAACTATCAATGTCTCCCCGGACCTAATGAAGTTATTGATGGATAATCGCGAAGAACTTGGGTTGCTTAAACTGATCTGACCAGCGATAATGTGGGTCAGAAGGGACAGAAGAGAGCTTCATGGATTTTGCGATACTTCTCTTGATGGTTACGCTGCTGTTGTTTACTGTCGGAGCGTTAGTATCGACGAACGAATATATGTTTCTCTAGTAGTTGCAAAAAGGTATCACCCATTAAGGTTGTTTCTCTACCAAGACTGGAACCTTCAGAGGGAACTCATTCGATTAAAAACAAATTATTGTACAATTTGTACTTCAGTGCCTTTCAGCTGCACTTAATAGGTGGTCGACCTTCATCGCGAGAAATATCCACCGCGCAGCTCGAACTCATAAAAATTGCTCAGCATAATTCATTCTGCACTGAGATATACATTCTACAAATGTGTGGTATTTAGCAAAGCGATCTAAACTTATGTCTCACACGCCGTTTAGGCAATAAGGGCATACTTCGTGTCGGTGTAAGAATACGGATTTGTCTTTTGATACTATACACCCACTTTTACCTCATACAAATAATGAGCTTTCTGAATTGGTAGTGGTATTTTCTTTTTAACTTCAATGTAAACTTACGTACTAGACAATAATGCTTAAAACTAGTTGAACTAACAATTTTACTATTTTTAACTTACTGGCTCTCGGCGAGCACTCTAAGCTAAACGTAACCTTAAACTATGTCTTTCGACCTAACTTAACAATGAATAAAATATATACTTATATTTAGAGACAAATGTATATTATGAAAAATTTAAAAAACATAATGACTTGACTTTATTTTGTTTAAAAACTACAAGTTACCTTACATTATACCTTAAAATAAACTTAAACAACTAACTTAAACTAATCTACGTACATATGCATATACATATGTATATACCCATACACAAATATGTATACGCATATATCCCTATATACATAAATGCATATATGTATCCTCTTGCATACATACATGCCATTTTTGTCCATATTATTTTTTTATTTTATGTACGTATATACATCTTAGGTTGCAGCTGATAGATTTTGAGTTATCCACTGCAAGACAGTGACCGACTGCGCCCCATAAGGGGATACGCACTACCCTATTTACCCCGGGTCTAAAGGGTTCGACGCTGGAGTTCCCTCGCTCCCCAGCCACCAGACCTTTCGATGTTGCATACCAACATCCTGCACATCCCGACTCGATACCGCTGTACTGAACCGGAGGAGACCCCCCTCAGCTCGTTGTGCGACGGAACGGTCGAGGTTGAGTCGCCCATCCACAGTTGAACGGGCGATGTGAAAGATGAGCGGTACCGCATTTATGTCTTGTAACAGACCGTACATGTCTAAATGGAGAAAAGCTTCTGGGGGGACGAAGCCACTGTGACGTACCCGTTCGTGATATTGTGCATTGGGGTAGTAAGCCCCAGAGATCAAGTTATTGACTGAGTTCATCGCTCTGACAGTATGGCCTCGAATCAATCTCAACAGGAAATTGTCCACTCGTATCAGGTTTGCCCCGTTGTATAAAACCTCATTGGCGTAGAATTTTCTGTACTGGGGCTCTGGTGTTCTGTAAAGGCAAAGGCAAGCCCTAAGACAAGCCCTCTCAAACACCAGAATCTTTTCCATCAAACTTGCACTCACGTTGAACCACACGGGACAGCCATAGGTGAGCATTGGCCGGATGAGGGCCATGTAGCAGATTACCTTCACCCTCGCATCGAGTTGGCTGTTGTAAAACATTCTCTTTGTAAGAGGGAAAGCGCCTCGGGCTCTGGGTAGAGCAGCATCTACATGTTTGTTAAAATATAAATATTGATCTAGCCAGATCCCCAAGTATCTGACTACAGTCTTTTGCGCTAGTGGTTGCCCGGGTAGCCCAACAATTGAGAACTTTAGCCAATTCTTACAACGTGGTCCTGAACAGTATGGTTTCCGACTTCTGAAAGTTGATATTCAACTTCCAGTCATCGCAAATTCTCATGAATGAATCGAAGTCACCCTGCGCGAGAGTAGTGATGTCCTCGATCTTTTTACTTGATCTGTACACGATCAAGTCGTCGGCGTACGCAATTGTGTGAGGAAGAGCACTTATTAGATCGCTCAAGAAAATGTTGAACAGGATCGGCGAATTAACGACACCCTGTTGGAGACCATTTTTTACTTCAAGTATACCTGCAGAGGTCACATTGCCATTCTTGACGACGGACCTTCTACCAGTAAGCATGTTACACAGTAGGTAGAGCAGTGGCTTACTAGTGCCTAGCCCATTGAGTTTGTAAAAAAGTCCGTCCAACCATAGGGTGTAGAAGGCCTTCTCCAGGTCAATCAGGCAGGCACCCGTACATTGCTTCTGGCTCTTGTTCCATTGGATCTCCGACACCAGTTTCGACGCGGCATGAATACCGTCATGCCCCGCTTTGAAACCGAATCGCTTATCCGGAATTATTTGTTTGTCCAGTTGGTCAGAGCTCTATTTATCACCTTCTCAAATACCTTGCTGATGTTCGGAAGGAGACTAATCGACCGGAGGTTGCACGAGTTCGAAGAATCTTTACCTCGCTTGGATAATGTGCATTATTCACAGCATTGTTAAACAGGATAGTGTACATATTAACCACATCTAGGTGGAGATGTCTTAGCACAATGTTCGAGATCCCGTCGATTCCAACTGACTTTTTCTTCTTTAGTGATTCGAAGACCGCTTGGAGCTCCGTCTTCGCTATGAACGGGGGATGAACCTCTTCGTCGGCGATGACATTATCTGCCATGTTATCTTCATTGAAGACGACAAAGTCGATGTTCTCAGATCGCTATTGTTGCTCGAAGTCTTCTCGAAGTTGCGAGTTGCTAGATTGTACGTAGTTCTCCAGGTCGTGGTTTGGGCGAACACTCACATTCACCTTATACACTTCCTGAAAGACCGCGTCTAGTACCTAAATTTTTTCTTGCGGGTCTTCGAGCACAAAGAAGTTATCGTCGAGTACCGCGTTGTCTGGATCAAAACCTCCTGTAGTCAGTATTTGTTTTCTTTGTCCGTCGTTCTGGGCAGCTTAAGACACGGAAGATCGCTACGCATACTGCGAAAGAATTTGTTTATTTGCGGGAACATGCTCGGATTGTTGGATCTAACACCCCGAATCTTATTGTTTCAATGCAAGTTAACGAACTCTGTAATTTTGGACAATTAGTGGTTGAATGTTCTTAATGAGCGATTTCAGTGTCCTCATCTCGTCTGTCAGTAAACCGTCTGTACAAGGTTTTTAATCTTGACAGCAGTCTACTTTTTTGTTGGTGGAGTGCGTCTATTGTCGCATTGCGGTACAAGTTTTTGTTGTTTGTGCGTGTATACCGTGGTATCGTACTGCCCGTTGTTCGTTTTATTGTCTCGTCCAATTAAGTTACATGTCAATCTCCTCGTTTGACAAGTTTCTATTGGACGGTATGTGGAGCGCATTTGAGAAGGCTGCTCTCTACTGTAATTGTAAGGATACGTTTGAACAAACTCTCCTAATTCCGCAATATCGTTGAGGATCTTGATTTCGGCACCGAGTCCGCAATGGTCACTGACATACACGAAAGTGTTCAAACAGTTTACAGTTTGTGAGTTTGTGTCTGTCAGCTGCAGTCTTGCATCAAACAGCAGGAGATCCAGATAAAAGCCGCTTCTGGAGAAAGACGAGATCTCTGTTGCTTTCAAATCGAGTCTATACTCGACACTGTGCAAGCAATACCAGCTGTAAAGCTGGTCCCCTCTACTATTGGAAACTATGTATCCCCATTAACCGTGACGGGCATTTAGATCCCCGGCCAAAATGAAATAGTTCTCATCTGAGTCCAGTCTTAGATATCGAAAAAGCGAATCAAGCTCTGCTATAGTCGTTCTGGAACTACGAGGGCCGGAGGAGTAGACCGACACCGCATACAGCCTCTTTCCACTGCGGAGAGAAATGCAAACGATGCAGGCCTCCAACTCCTGAAACCGTCGAACTTCATTACTACACACTACTTTGTGTTTAATGTTATTTTTAATGAAGATCGCAACACCGCCTCCACCACTGGAGTTGGTCCGGTCTCTTCTAATAACAATATAATTACTGTGCTCCAATGTGCCACCCTGGGTTAGCTTGGTTTCGCTAATCAGAAATAGCTCTGGGCTTTGATCGTCCAACAATCTCTAGACCTCGTTTTTTCGAGGGATCCCTATCAATGAATTTGCATTCACTGCAAGGATCTTATAGGTGCCCTCCGTCTGCGCAGCCATTAAGACTGGTGACGTGCTTGGTTCTGCAGGAGCGCCAGAATTTGGCCTACCTGTTCCTCCAACCGATCCATACGCCTTTCAATGGAGGATTTCCAATCGGGCGTTGGATCGTGTGCTCTTGGCACTGAAGGCTGCTGCACTACCTTCGGTAGCTACTGCTCTCCCGCGTTCCTCTGACCAGACGCCATTTGGGCATAGGTCACTTGAGGAGTGACGGTTATGGCTGCCCCGAGTGGACTTTTCACTAGGGGCTGCTTCTGCGGAACCATTTTTGCTTTGCGCTCTTGGAATTTAGGGCAACCTCGGTAATTAGCGGTAAGCCCCGCGTTCCCGCAGAGTACGCATTTGAGCTGACTCTTGTCAGCTGCTCCCTCTTGCCCCAGAGAACAATTGTCCGCGCTGTGGTTTTCTCCGCACTTAACGCATCGAGGCTGCATTTGGCAGTTCGACGAGGTGTGCCCGAACCTTTGGCAGCGAAAGCTTTGTGCAATGCCATCGCGCCTTCGTATACTGTCCCAGATGCATTCGTGGTAATCTAAGAACCCCTCCCTCTTTGCCTTAACTGTGGTGAAGGGCTGGACCCTAGCGAACTCAATGCCGTCACACACATGCTCTTTGAGTAGTTGGAGGACCTTTTCCGCTTCGAGCGGCCAAGTAAGCTTCAACAGCCGGAACTGGCATTTTTCGCTTTTTGGGAAGGAAAAGAACTCGAGCTTCGAGATCTTCAGATATTCCCTCACCTCATTGTAATCATCCACTGTCTTGCAGTGGATTGCGTATTTATCCACGCCTTTATTTTTACTTATGAAAAAATTACCTGCACCTATAGCCTAATTGCACAACTCGGCAGTTTGTTCAACATCCGCCTTGTAGATGTTGATTCGCGGAACTATATTTTTCTTCTGTGTCTGCTGCTGTTGGGTTGCAGACGGTTGTCGCTGTGTTGTTGCTGGTCGCTGTTGTTGGTGAACTGCTAGCAGTTGTTGTGGATGTGCTGCTGGCAGTTTCTTTGTTTATGGCCGCTGTTGCTGTTGCGTAGCTGGCCTTTGATGTTGCTGTGATGGTAGCTGCTGCTGTTGATGTTCAGCTGGTGGTGGTTGTTGTTGCTGCACTGTAGTCCTCTTTTGTTGCTGCGGCTTCTTTGCCACTTGCTGTTGTTGCTGCTTCTGCTGATCCAGCATTCTTCTCTCGATTGTTCTTGCTTTCAGCTCTCTGATTTCATGCAAGAGTCGCTGAATTTTTCCCTGCAAATCTTCAACAAGCGTTTGCTGCCTATGAAGTAAGCGCTCAACTTCGTCTTCTGTGTCGGAGGGAAGTGAATCATAGCTGTTGCTGCTAACAGCGAACAGGACTTCCCCTCCATCGGAGACGTACTGCACCGTCTCTTCTCCTTCTTCCCTGACTCGGCTGCTGATGTACTCAACGACGCCGCCTTACCCTGCTCTTCCCCCTGCAGCCCTTCGGGTGAGGCATTGGTATTGCGGCGTTTTGCAATTTTGAGTGACGCTTTGATCCTCCTCCTTTTCACTGCGCCTTCTGTAGGCACCGTTGACAGGTGGCATGGTTCTGCCACCGGTTGTTGCTGGTCACTGACCGCTTCTACGAGGGCGGACCGCTAGTGGTCACTCATTTTCCGCACTCACACTTATGTTAGTGTGTGAGCCACGTAAAAAAATCTGGTTGTGTCCCCAATTTGGATCGAACCAGGATCCCGTCGAGTCAACAGCAATGGCTCTACCGATTCGGCTGACTGCTGCTTTTAAAAAACTCGCGGTACTTGCACTACTTTATTATTGCGATTAACGTTTGTTATTTTTGTTAAAAGCCGACACACTCGAAACTCACACTTCACTGTTCAGTGGTCTGTGAACGACTGATTAGTAGTGCTATATCCTGCATATCATTATTTTACATGCCGGATTGTCGTAAATGTTCGCTGTAAAAATAAAAGCCCAAAAATATTTCATTGTGGGCTGCCGAAATTTAGTTCATAAATGTGGAAGCATTCAAGGGATTCTAAACTGGAACATTGCTGCAAGACACATTGCTGCAAGAGTGGTAAAGGTGCAGACTTAGTACAATACCCTTGGTCGCCATATAGTCAAGGTTCGATTACAAATTCCGGAAAACATAGTCTTTGAGCGGGAGAAGGATATTTTCTAATGATGTTAATGTAATAATGTTAATTGTAAACTTATTCTACCATCATTTCAATTCATTTTTATTTTTTCAATTCAGAACAAACTAACGTACTAGACAAAAATGCTTAAGAATAGTTGGACGATCAATGTTACTACTTCCAAACCTTAATCTTAACCTATGTCTTTCGACTTAACTTAAGAATGTTTATGGTTATGTTTAAAACTGTTCAAATTGCTATTAAGATAATTTGAAAAAAAAACTTAATAACATACCTGCTTTTTACTAAAAACTTATGTACTAATCTTACATACTACCTTAAAATAACATAAACTTCCTTAAACCAAACATACATATATATATATATGTATGTATAATATTATACGTATATTGAACTGATGTTTGTCCGCCTAGTGGTTTTTACTGTACTTACACACATCGAGGCCGCATTTGGCTGGTAGAGACGGTGTGCGCAAAGCTTTGGCAGCGAGCACTATGGATAATGCCGTTTGTTGTTGAGTTGCTGCATGTTGTTTTGTTGCTGCATGTTGTTGCGTTGCTGCTTGTTGTTGTTGCTGTTGATGCAGCTTCTTTGCTATTGGTTGTTTTGAAAATAAGTTTCAAGTTTTTGCAGTTTGAGCAATTGTTTTTTTCCAATGTGTGATGTTTTTGGCATACCAAGACTATAGAAGCGTTCACTATTTTCACGAGATAAGGGTTAAATGCCTCAATCCCCAATCGCTTAAAAGTGAGGTAGGTCATTGAATTTTGTTCGAGATATATTGGAGTCATTTGCTCAGAAGCTAGGCCCTGGCCCTCTACGGATATGTTACAATATTATAGTATTACTAGCGCACTCCCTGCACAAATTCAAAAAATAACACATCAGTTTGGATTCAGACTCTATGATAAACAACAATTTTTGTTTTTCCATTTTCTTGCCAATAAATGAATAATACTGACGGTTTGCCAACATGCGAACAGGCAACGTACAATATTGTCCCTTAGAGAATACTAGAAATTTTAAGTTTGGTAATCTAAAATCGTAATTGCAAAGGCAACAGGCACTGCAAATTGTACACTTTTCAATTCAAACGAAAAATAGATAGTATCATTGGGACGCGCGGAATCAAAAGGTCTTCACTTTTGAATTTTCCAATCAAAATAGTGGCTACAATAAGATTGCCCATTAACTTTTTCACAGCAACCAGTATAGTTGTAAAGTTTTGGATTATTGATATTACGAAGCAAAATAATAGTCACAGATATAACACTCTAAACTGTCAAAGTTCAAGTTCATGTTTTAAATCGCGCGTTGGAATTTTAATTTTTAAATATTATTTTAATGTATAAAAATACATAAAAAGTTCGATCACTCAAGTGTTTTCTTAAGACCAAACATATCAATTGGAAAGAAAAGGTATCAATAGTGTTCCAACCCCATTACCACCATCTACTCCTATTACCTGTGTCACATGACTGACAACAAAAATATTTAAGTCTTGTCAAAAAATGGCTATGACACAAGCTGATTTACAAAAAATAAAAGGCATCATAGATAGTTCACTTCAAGTCGCCACGGCCAATTTAGCAACGAAACATGACCTGAACAAATTGAACAAAGAAATCGATCTTCTGCGTCAACAAAACTTAGAACTCTCCAAACAAATTCAGGAATTCGAAAATCGTTGCCATACACTTGAAGAAGAGCTTGAACTGCAAAGTCAAGAAATATGTGGGCAAAATTTAATTTTCTCAATCCCAAAAAAAAAACCACCAATCCACAAGAGAAAATAGAGAGCATAACCCAACTTTTGCTAAACAACGAAGCACCTCAAATGTCAATAGCTGTTAAACTCGGCGAAAACAACAATATTATTAAATACAAGCTTGACACGAGATCCAATGAAACTGCAGCAAAAATATTGAAAAATTGATATAAATTGAGGGGCACAGGTATTTTCATACAACGCCACCGAAGTAAACAATCACAACAGAAACACCGTATCCTGATAGCTTATAGAAAAGCGATAAAAATGTGCAACCCGGCTGAACCAATTAAAATTAAAAACAATTATTCTATGCTGGTTCGTGGCAAGATTTTTTATTTGGCCAAAAATAACACCCTAAAATACAAAAATGTATGCGGAGAAACAACACTGCAAAACTAATAATTGAGTTTTAGATGCCGTCAGCCAAATAAATAGTAATAGTTATTTTAAAATTTTATCTTATAATATTTCTGGATTTCTGGATTAAATAATAAGCTGTTATTTGTAAGTTTCTTTAATTATGTTAAACATTTTGATATTTTCTTCCTATTTGAAACACATGTCACAAAAGAAAACTTTATCAAATTTGAAAAATATTTTAGTGGGTTCAGGCTTACGTGGAGTGAAGCAACCAAAACTTCTCTTAAAGGTCGAGCAAGTGGAGGTAGTCTGTACGGCATAAAAACATCGATGTTAAAAATGTTTGCCTTTGGTGAATGCGAAGGTACAACAATATCAAAATGTCTAAAAGATGAAAATCTGTGTATCTTTCGTTATTACATAAATTGCAACAAATGAGCAGATGAATTTGAAAAGCTGTACAATACAATGCAACATCTAGCTGACAAGAGTATTCTATTGATCGGTGATTTGAACGCAAGAGTTGGAAATGCACAAACTGTTACAAACCCAGCTATATCTCTTTGTGTCAGAAACTCCAAGGACATGGTCTGCAATAAGAATGGTAAAGACACACTTCAGTTGCTACAGATGCACGATTGCATTATTTTGAACGGCTTTACTGATGGAGATAAGGAAGGACACTACATATTTATTGGTGGAAATATTAAATCCGTTAACGACTATTGTGCTGTAAACAATGAATGGATCGAAAGAATCAAACGATATATAGTTGAGTGCAAAACCTTTTCAGATCACATGCCGACTGTGGTGGAAGCCTCATGCGAATATTCACCCAGAGAAATAAATCTGAACTTACTTCCTCGACCCTGCTGGAAAAATTAACAAAAAGTTGCATATCAATGTAATTTAGACGCTCTTCTTATATGCAATGACTTGAATACCAACTCTACAGAACTACTATCGATACAGCTCACAGATTATATTTGGCATTCAACACATGTTAAAAGTACTAGTTTGAACACAGCTTTTAAGCAAAAGTGGTTTGATAGGGAATGTCTGAAAGCACGCTCAAAATCATTTGCACTCCTACGAGCGTTGCGATCCTCGCAAAACCATAACATACACAATTGGTATATCGAAGCTAATACCTATTACAAAAACCTATGCCACCAGAAGAAAACTGAATTTATAAACCAGCAAGCATTAGCATTAGGTCAAACTCGAAACTCAAAGGATTTTTGGAAGATCGCTAGAGAAATAAACGGATCAAACTATAAAATCGGTGTAGGCGTATCTGCTGGTGACCTTGCTACACACTTTAAGTTTCTTTTGACTAGTGCTGTGGATTTAACATTCTCCTATGCTGAGCCACTAACAGTTGATGAAAGAATGGACGCTGATGTATCTATTGAAGAAATAAAGGATGTGATCTTCAGTGCTAAAAATGGGAAGGCACTAGGTGAAGACGGAATCCTACAACAAGCTTTTCCCATACGAATTTTTTAAAAATGCAACACCTTCGTTCTGGAACAGTCTTCAAATTCTGTACAACAAACTCTCTACTGGAGCGGAAATTCCATCCTCTTTTAAAAAATCTGTAATTTTTCCAATTCATAAAAAAGGACCCATCGACATAGCAGAAAACTACAGAGGAATTTGAATACGATTGCCAATGAATACGATTGCCAAAATATTCTGTGGCATTTTGGTAAAAAGGCTAGAAAGATGGGTCGAACAGAAAAATATTCTAACCGACTTACAGGCAGGCTTTAGAAAAGGTTATTCAACTATAGATCAGATATTTACTCTGGCATCCATTGTCAAAGCGTATCAAGATCGAGGTAAAAAAGTTTACTCTTTTTTTGTGGACTTTAAAGCCGCCTTTGACCTTGTCAATAGAAATGCCCTTTTCTATAAGCTATTACGATGGTCAACCACTTGAAATCGTTAAAGAGGTGAAATATTTGGGAGTCAAACTGAATGCAACTCTAAGTTTCAGTAAACATCTTAGAGATAAAGCAAATAGCTCTCAAAGTCTGCTCAACCTTTCGTGGAAAAATGTGTTCTACAACAAAAAAATTAATCTATCTGTAAAATATAAGATATTTAACTCGTTAAATCCGTTAAATCGTTGTTAAATTCACCCTCTGTTACGCCTGGCAAGTGTGGGGGGCTGATGAGTTTGAAGAAATTGAAGCATTCCAAAGGAACTTCATTAAAAAACTCTTCAATCTCCCATTAAATACACCTAATTGCGCTATACATTTAGAAACAGGTCTACCAAAATTGTCAACGGACACACTCAAGTCACAGGCCAACTTCATACTTAAGATTTGCAGATATGACGATTCACGAATAGCAAAGAAACTGTTTTTGTACGAGTTAAGGAATGCAGGTTGGTGGTATGCAAGGTGGCAAACTATTAGTAACGACTGCGGCGAGACCCTACATATTGACATGGACAATCTACGTGTTTTGAAAAATAAACTATACCGCATTATACAAACCAACGAAAACAACACCCGAAATACGTAAAAAATAAAAGCTCGAGAGTCAGAAAGCAGGATACTATACAGTCAACTAAATTATGATCTGAACCAAAGAAACTATTTTCATGACTCGTTTAGTTATGACGAAATATCTCTGATATTCAAAGCAAGATGTGAAGTTCTTTCACTAAATGGTAACCCCTATAATGGAAAGTTCAACAATTCTGTACACTTTGTAATCTGAAATCGAAGGAAGACTGCTCTCATATTATAAGTATATGCCCAATATTCAGACCTTTGTGGTCTAACCTTCTTTGGAAAACAGACATTAACAATGCTCGAAACTTAAGAACTTTTAAAAGAATGTGACTGGAAAATTCTTATCAGTTTTTTAAAATCAATTTATAAATATAGAATGTGTTAATGACTGAATATATTTGAATTGTAACTTGAGTTTGCACGTAAAGATTTAAAATATAAGTTTAAAATTCTGCTAACCAGGCTGACGGCTTAGCCATAGCTCTTGAATTCATATTACATAAAAAACACTCTTTTGTTAAGAATTATGAATAAATGAATTGCTTACTTACTTACTTACTTACTAATAGTCACAGCAACATTCAATCGAAGATTATGCGGCGGCAATACAGTTAAATCCAATGAATTCAGAAATTCTGTGTGATAGTTAACCACCTCTTCTTTATTGGTAACGGAATCAACAGACTCATACGAAACCAATTCACCAGGTATTTTGAATTGTATAGCGAAACTCAATCCGTTAACATCCCTTATTCGCTCTTTCGCTTAACCAGCTCTGATTTTTCCTACAACAAGCTTTTCGTGGCGACTTAATCAATCCAATGTCTAACAGGGGCATTGCACCATTTCCAATCGTCAATAAAGCTCTGAAAAATCAACACCTGATTCATCATATTGCAATTGAACACGAAAATTTGTTGCAAAAGAAAATATCTTCACATATCTCCAAAAATACGATGCCTTCAAGCATTCATTAATTTCGTCTCCGTAAGTTGAAAGCGAAAATCTCCTAACAAACAAATCGGAATTATCTTATCAGCGTTCTTTCCAAAGCTTCAACTGATTACGTATGCGGTATGACCTATGGTAGAAACATCCCACACAATATGAGCAGCAACCTGCAACATTTTGGACACATTATGTAAATATTAGCTAATATAATTTCTATTACTAAGAATTATGAAGTTTTTTTATTTTGTTTTTGTTTTTTATTTTCCATCACAGAGTACACAAAACACTACGTTCTCTAAGTGTTAACTCTCAGTATCGCTTTACACAGCTGATTTTGCTGCGCAACTAAGGATCATCTACCAATTTTGCATCTCACAGATTACATCAAATAAACAGTATTAATTATAGCATAGTGCATGGATCAATTTTTTAAACTCCAATCGAGACAAGCTAAAATCAATTTCGTTGCAAAGTTCATTAAAAGTGTTTATCCACCATGTAATAGGTTCATTACAACCATAGTTGGTTCTATGCCCCTTATCATATAGTAAATTTCTCATCCGAAGAGATCTTTGGGGAGCATATATATTCATGAGAAAAAGTAAGTCTGGTGAATTTACACAGCAATTAATAATATCGCGGATGAACATGGCTGACGCTGCCTTACGCCTGAAACTTAAGGTTTGCAAGCCTATTATTTTACATCTATCGTCATATTTAGGGAGTTCTTCGAAGGAATACAATTTACGGACAGCATATCTCGTGAAATTTTTTTGTACTCTTTCGAATCTGAGTTCTTGTGTATCATATGGGGAATCCCAAATGATGGAAGAATATTCTAAATACGGTCTGACTCACGAACAATAGATGGACTTAAGACAAGTTATATCCCAAAAATCTCTACTATTTCTTTTCAGAAAACCTAACATAGCATTAGACATCGCAATTGTATAATTATAATGTGATGCAAAATTTAAGTTAGTATCAAAAATTATAGCCAGATCTTTAACCTCTTCTAGGCGACTAAGTCTATGATCATTTATGAAATAATCATAGACAATCGGGGATGTAAATCGATATGCCGTAAAGATATTACATTTTTGAATATTCAGCTCTAGTCCATTGTGCTTGCACCATTCCCCTAGTGCATGGATATCCAATTGGAAATTATTACAATCAGTTAAACTATTTATAGATAAATACAATTTAAAGTCGTATATGGCTACCTTGTGGAACGCCCGATGTAACTTTTATTACTCGAGGAAAACCACTCTAACATTGACGAATGGAATCCCAAAGACTTTAGCTTGTTTAAAAGCAAAGTGTGATGTACTTTATCGAAGGCTTTCGAGAAATCGGTGTAAAGTACATCAACTTGTAATTGATTTTCTAAGTTTGTATAAATGTAATTTCAAAATAACGATAAATTAGTTGTACATGAGCTGCCCTGCATAAAGCCATGCTGGTTATTAGAAATAATTTCTTTTACCATGACATATAATTTTTCTTTTACAATACTTTTTTTTCTACTTTTTGCCTTAAACCGATTTTATATATAGGCGTAAAGAAAAGCAGAAAAGAATACTTCCATTCATTTAAAAATTCACCCATTTTTAGGGATTGAATCTTTAATCTTAATAATTCTTAGTGGACGATAAAGCGAATTACAACTTTTTTTTAAAATACCAGCCGGGACCCCATCGTGGCCTGGGCTGTAATTTACTTTAAGATTAGTTAAGGCATTTATTACATCCTGATCCGTAAATTCCAATACACCTATATCCAGAACCTCGGGTATATTAGAGTAATGGTTCATCGTTGTCTGGACCGGAGACCCATTATAGACAGACTCAAAAAAGTTGGCAAATAGGTCACAGGTTTCATCCAAGTTTGTTGAAGTTACGTTACCAAATTCCAGTATCTTGGGCAAGCCCAAGGAATTTCTTTTTGAATTAACGTAATTCCAAAATGATGCACCATTGCTCCTTACCGAAGATTCTACAGACAAGATGTATTGTTTATATAAAAATCTATTCAAGAACTCATATTCTTTCCTGAATCTCAAAAACCGTTCACGATTCCAACTCGTTTTATTTGAAACATAGTTTGAATATGCTTTCCTTTTAACATTTCGTTTAACATTTACTAAGCTTTTGTTTGTCCATGGAATTCTAAATCGATTTCTATGACGCGTTTTAGGAACAAATGACTCTAAATCAGAATTAATTTTATTCATAAATATATCATAGTTACCTTTCAAATTGGGGGAATCCAACAAGTCATCCCAATTGAATTGATTTGGGTACTCATTCAGTGCAACAAAACTGGTCTTAGCGAATTTATAAGTTAAGCCGGTATTGTTATTACTACAATTTCCGTAACAAAAAAACTTAAAATCCAAAAGTAAGGCCTTGTGATGAATTTTATTCGAATCAATCACATTCAAGGCTTCTGATATTATAAAGTTTACTTCATTGTTTAAAAATACTAAATCTAGAATTCGATCTAAACTATTTCGAATATTGTTTACTTGAAATAAGCTCAAAGATAAGAGGCCATCTATTATCAAGCGCTCCCATTCATGAATAACATTAAATGGGATTAAATTACTAATGTTATCAATGTGTTTTTGATACACATTGGCAACACTTTTTGGTGGAACGTAGGAGACGAAAATAAACATCTGATAACGGACGTCATCAACAAAATCAATAGACACACACATCTGCTCTACATCAATTGTTTGATGCACCAACATAACTTGCCGGCTGAGTAGACGAGATGAGACAGCTATTAAAACTCCCCCACCTCTCTCCTCACTAGATCTGTAGCGATCATTCCGATAAACAACATATGAGTGATCAAAAATTTCTGCAGAACAGATGTGCATAACCAAGTCTCTGTTAAAACAACAATATCATATTGGTGGTCAGAGAGAGAAATGAAAATTTCTTTTAATTTCGTTCTCATACCACCAACATTCTGATAATACAGACAATAGGTTTTAACGGAGGTGCCTTGCCCTCGCAGCTGATCAGTGTTTATGTTTTGATCTTTGCGACGGACAAAGCAACTCCGTTTTTTTTAATGAATTTTTTTATTTTAATTCCCGACGGCCAATTTGACGGATCTAATGCGCGGGCGTATGCACTTTCGGGCAAAGTTATTTTAAAATTAATAAAGTTTAATTTGTTTATGTCCGCGGTTGACTTAACAAGTCTAATACATTTAATGCCACCGTCCGGCGAGTTCAACTTGGATGAAATGTAATTCTTCACAGCAGTTTCCGTAGTGTTAACATGAAAACCAGCTGCGTGAATATCTTTCGTGGGAGTCGCGACAAGATCGGAAGCAGACGCGTCGTTTCCTACGATTTGTTTATGTTTTTTTCGCGTTTAGATTTTTTTCGAGGTTTTTTCGCCAAAACCTTCTCCCATTTTTCCGCGTTTTCACTAATTCCCGATGTAGGGGCCGTCCGTTACCAATAGCGTTTCACTGGCATTCGTGTTCTGTGAAGAATTATACTTCATTTCACGAATTTCCGATTTTATTGTGCTCAATTCCTTTGTTATAGAAGTGAGCTTATTTATCAATCCCAAAAATGGAACATTATTGCAGATTTTGCACTTATAGCATACACTGTCTGTTGATTTAATGAGCTGGAGGGCTGTCGTAGACAATTCAACACACTTGATGTGAAACTTTCTGCAAGAAAATCCTCCGCAACTAATAAATTCTGCAGAGAGAATGCCAGTATTACATTCACCACAATTATCCACCATTTTCGAGTATTTTAATTAATTTATTTATATTAAAAATATAAGAACAAATGTTTTGACGCGAACGATTTAAACCGCTTGACAGGTCAAATGATGTGAAATAGCTGAAATAAAGTTCCGTCACTTAATAATTGGAATTGGCCACGATACGTGAAATCTGTCAGTTAGATAAGAGTGGGTGACTGCAGAAGACAGTCTACCAATTTAGGCCATGATACCACGCGGATTGACTTGTCCTAACATTGGCACCAGTTGGTGCTTACGATGAAGCAGTCTACCTGGCTTTGCTGGCGCTATTTAGCTCGTGAGATTATAGAAATATCTCAATTTTTGATTCTGCAGAAATCAGTGTACGGGACACCCTTCCTGCGGGTATGATCTCAAATGAGAGTCCTTAGTGAGGGTCTGCTAAGTCTAAACAGAATAACTGATCGTTTGAAACTAAGTGCTGGCCATATTGCCTTTGTTTTCAAGTAGATAGTGCCTTCTAGCCATATGGGTAGTTTTGCTTGTGTGTATCTTAAGGAGATGGTAGGCTGTAGCTAACGGCATTAAATCTGGAACTCCTCGTAGTGTTAGAAAAGTGGTTGTACCACACCTAGCGAGTTCATCGGCGTTGCAATATCCCGGTATGTCACAATGTCCTGGCACCAACATGGGGTTTATGTTGAAATGCTCAGCCATCTCGTTATGATACAACCTGCAATTAAGTGATGTTTTTAATTTGAACATGATATTGCGACCTGACTGTCTGAACAGATGGTGATGTATCTTTTGGATATTACATTATTCTTGAGCCAGAGTTTGAGTTTCTGCCTGAAATATGCTACGGTGATCAGGGAGCTTCAAAGATGTGGCAATATTGTGGTCTTTGGAATAGACAACAACACCCATCCCTTCACCCGTCTTTGATTCTTCCGTGAAGATACGCAGAGATCAGCCAGCGTCTGGTTGTCAGACATTCAGTCTGATCTGGAGAGAATGCTGGTGGAGTGTTTCTTCTCGAAGAAAGCTGGAGGTAGTAAGCAGTAATGTTGAATTTATCTCTGATAGGACACGCTAACTCACAGAAGCATTTTGGAGCAGAGTCACAGAACTCTCTGACAACCCATTAATTAACTCAATGCTTTCAACACAAATAAGCTAGATCTTAACTCGATATGTTTTTGTTAATCCTCTTTTATGTACATTATATTCGAAAGATTTGTATCTGTTTGTTTATTTTATTTATTTGTAGTTTATCTGTTATAACTACGATATATGTGATTTTAGTTATGTACTTGTTTGTTTATTTACTCTTATTATATTCAACATTTATATTTTTGTTTACTTAATTCAATATTTAATTTCAATATTTCTTTATTTCTGTTCTATATGAAATGTGAATTGTGTGGTAGTATCCTTTCTACAATCTGTAACAATCTTTCTATCTATCCATAATCTATTTTCGGTTTCCTTTTTATTTATGATTGCATTTTCTTAAGTTTTCTGAGGATTCGCAAGCACTGGGAAATGCTTTGTCGCTGTGTAGTTTGTACTGATGACGGGTTACCATCAATTACTCTATGGGTTTCGCTTTATATTGCTGACAAATGACACACCGATATAGAAAATATCTTACAGTAATTCGAGCACCCACATATAATCCAGAATATATTCCAACCCAACCGAAGCTAAGCTCCAGCGTGCTAGTACCTTCGAACATCCGAAATAATTACTTCCATCAAAGCTGCAGAAGTCGGCATAATAAGTGGGTGTTTCTATTATAACGGTGCGAGTTCCAATCGAGCACCAACTCGTAGAGCTTTTTGTGGATCTAAAATTAAATAAAGTTTTACTAGCCGACAAGCAATCCTCTAATCGCGATATTTCCCCTCAAAAATGTTCCCGCTGTCCGACCTTCAACAATGATACCATAGATCCTTCGATTTCGCTTTTTTTCAAGAGTTGTTCCCTTTTTGGCGACTTAATTGCCAAATCTTTGTATGAAATGAAAGATACATGTCATAACTCTCACTACCATCACCAGACTGGAAAGTCGAAATACTAAATCAAATCGGTCCTCCCTTTCCCTAAAACAAACATATGCCCACCAGAAATATGAAAAAGCGCATTTGTGCATATTTCACTTTGGCATATTTTTTTTTGTTTCATTTTCATACCTCATGTATTTATATTGTTTTGTAACCACTGTTATTTCCTGATGTATCTTATGGGAATGTGATCATCCCAATCCACCTTTTTTTCTATGTTTTTCTTTTCTTGTCAAAAATGCAAACAGCTTTCTATAAAAGATTTCGAAACTTCTTCCATAAAGACATTGGTACTGAAGTAATCTGTCACTGGGTGCCATTAGAAGCCAAAGGTTTTCATCGGCTGATTTTCCACCAGGCCTAGGCCTCTGCGCAGCTGGCGATTAAGTTATCCATGTAGAAGTGATCTCTTATCATAGAAACTGTATATATTTATTTTTTCTTGTTGTCATCAGCTAACTGAAACAGGCATCTTATTTCCAAAAACGACGCGGAACCCATCCCATACGTGATTGTTCAGAATGTTCAAATGTTTCCATCGGCTCATTTGATGAGGTTCGCCAATAATTTTTCTAAGATCTTCTATCATCTGGGTCGACCAAAATCTCCTCATTGGGTTTTCACCAACACTATGGCACGGTTTACATTTCACTGTCTCCCCGGATGTATCTTGCGCCACCGCGGTGCTCCGCGCTTTCTCTCCTGGTGGACCATTTAAAACTCCAGTATCAACGCTTTTGTCTGCATGTATACTTGTGTAATGCCGTGCCTTAAATATGCGAAAATTACTTGATTTACAAGTTTTTACTGTGTGCCCCGTATATTGGCAATTGTAGCGTAAGCCCATTTGAGCTACAAAACTTCATTTACTGTTTAGATCGGCATTTCCAAATCTCGGACGAGAATCTCCTTAAGCACCCTTTTTTTCCGCATTTTTTATTGAACTAAGAAAGGTAATTAGAACAGTGCGCACAATTCACTATTGGAATTGTCATTAAGTGCAGGTGCGTTCGCACTAGGCACATAATCTGCTCATAAATGTTAAATAGTAAAAAAACAAAGCATTCAAAATGTAACCCATCTACATTTTTTAGCCGCTGTACGCTTGATTTTCGACAATTTTTCCACACAATGTCAACTACAGAATTTACGACGCGTCGTCAATGTCGTGTCGTTAATTTCAAGCTCACGACGCATTGACGACACGACATGTCGCCAGTAGTTCAATCATTTATTATAACAATATAAAGCTATTAGAATATTAAGACGATTGAAAATTAAAATAATCTTACATATATGTAGGGCTACGCAAGTTAACGAGAAATAAATGCATACTTCAAATCCACACGCACACATTGCACATTGTCATCACATTTCGACACAGGCCAACGAACATGATCACATTCCAGCATGAGCACCGAGCAGCCACATGCAGCAACCCGACCCGATGCAACTGCAGCAGCACATCGTCGACAGTAGATCTGTGTCAGCCTTTAAGTAGTATTTATGATGTTATTATTCAGTTTAAGAAATTATTATTCAGTTTGTAAGAAGGCAGAATCGCTGCCGGATTAAATTTTGGAGTAAATAAATTTTTTTTAAAAAATTTAAGCGTAATAAAATTTAATTGGCACCCGCCGTGCGTTTGTTAAATACGTTACGTGTAGCCAGTCGTCCTCACACGCCTATTGGTCCCGTTGAATCGTGAATCGTTTTGCGGTGAAAAGAAATTAAAGGGCCCCAAAGTATCCTATAGTGTGCAAAGACCTGACACCGTGAGCAAAACGGTAGTTCTCAAAGAACTTGCCGCACCACCCTATCCCGAACCCGAGCAAAAGGAATTAAGCAAGATGAAAGCAGTTGTCATCGTATTATTGTAAGATTCGATTTTTTTTTGTGTAATACTTTTTATCTTTTTATATTGAAAAGAATAACTTCTTTTTTTTTGTATTGAAAATATCTAGCAATTGAGAAGATGTGGCTACTGTAATATTTTTGTATCTTTTTGTATTGAAACAAAAGCATATTACATATTACGAATTTGTTCAAAACATAAGTCACAATTTGTAAACTATAAAAATATTATACATTATATAATACAAAAACTTCTCTAGTAATCGAAGCCTATATATAACCAATGTTAATACTTTAGTTTTCTTATTATTCAAACACGAAAATGTCTACAGATCAACGAGTTCTGAGGTCTAATGCTCAACAAGAAAGGGATCAGCATGGACAGGGAACTGCTCCACAGAATCCTATGTCACTACAAACAATCCCAGAAAATGCCAGCATCTCGGGAAAATAATATTCCTTTTCCTATAATATTCCATTTCCTCTTATGCAAATCAAATTCGTGAAATTGACCCGATCTACTTCATCAAATCCAAACCCAAGCCAGGAAACGCGTACTACCCCTGAATTTAAATCACTTATTACTGCAATCGTTACTCGCACATTTAAAGAACAGGGTTAATTCTTGGTGCAAATTGCATTGAATCCAATTTCCGATCAGACGCAGGCTATCGATGCAACAATCTACCCTGAATACAGAAACGACCTCTCTGAGTGCCAGACATACATAGTACGTAGTATTAGAACTTTGTCAAGGGGCGCAGGAGAATTTAACTCATGGAGAAAAAGTGTTGATAGAGTTCTGGGGACTTATGAACCAATCTTCGCTACTCCAAAATACTATGCAATTCTAAGCGTAGTAAGAAATAAAATCATTGGTAATGCCGACGTTGCATTCCAATTTTTTAATACTCCCCTTAATTAATAACTCCACTATTCTAGCTAAAATACGTCTACTAAGAGGGGAAATCAAAGAAATTACGACAAGCTGTGATTTCCTAGCAGCAAAGTACGAGGAACTCAACACACACATGAAAAAAAAACGACCTCATAGTAAACATAAACAAAGAGTTGAGTGATCTCAGAGAAAACATTAAAAAGAAGGATGTCATAATAGAAAACATGCAATCACAGATCAACACATCAGAACAGCAAATTAAAAAACAAAGTCGATATAAAAAATATTCCCCCTACCCCACAGGGAAATTTAATCATTTGCTGTGGTTGGCAAAGGAGAAGGCGAAAGCAGAAAGCTGGAGATTTGTTTGGGAGTGTGTGGGAAAAATATTGGCCTGACAAAATGAGCATACCCAGACTATAGTAATAAGTTCCGTTGAAGATGTGATCAAAATCACTCGCACACAATAAACATGTTTACAAACAAAAGAAACACAAAATAATAAATGTCAAAATCTAGAACACAAATGCAAACAATGGTTTACATGTTGACTTGAATTGTAGGGTAACTAATGGTTTTAGCGGCATCAACATAAATGAATTTACCAAAAATACATGTTGCTACTTGAGCTTTAATAATTAGATCTTTGCGTAAACATTGGAATGGGTTTTGTTTAAATATATACTGCATAATAAATAAATTAAAAATTATTGTATTGGTCGAAACTAACATAGAGGAACAAGAGAAGGGGTTTTATAGTCTCGATGGCTTTCAAACTGAGTTTCTGAATAGAGATAAACGCAGAGGTAGAGGTATTTTAATGTTAATTCCTTCAATACACACGAATTACATCTGAAAGCGTATCATACGACAATATTCAAATTCGAATTGTGGAAAAAAATAAAGAAAAATATACAGTTGGAATGTATAGACCACCAGGTCATAGTAAAAAAGCATTTATCAAGGAATTCAGAAACAATATTGAACAATTGGAAAAAAATTATGAGAATGTAATCATTGGTGATGTGAATAATAATGTGACAGATATGAATTTGTGCGGTGTAAAAGATTATTTAGAGATGCTAGCATCACTTGGGTTAATGACTGTAATAACAGAGTTTACCAGGGTAGATCCGAAGACGGGATCAAAATCGACAATCGATCACATCCTAACAAATGTAACAGATCAACAAATCAACTCAACGGTAATTGAAAGCTGTATCACAGATCATTACCCAGTCATATATTTTACAAATTCGCAACAAACAGCTGTACAAGAAAAGCAGGTCAACATGTCCTTTATATCTTACATACGAGTAAACGAATTAATCGCGGAAATAGATTGGAAATAAGTGATTAATGAAAAAAATGCAATTTCTCTTTATCAAAAACTTATCAGTAAAATGAAAAGCATATATGAAAAGTCGACATCTGTAAGAAATATAAAAAATAAAAGGAGGCATAAGCCATGGAAGACACATGTCTTAGTCGCCAAATGTAAAAAAAGGGATGATTAGTACAAAAGATTGAAAAATAACAGATTGTGCAGGACTTCTGAATTAGAATATAAGACTTTTCGCAATAAACTAAACAAGGACATAACAATGCAAAAAGGTATTTTTTTACAAAACCAAGTTCAACCAGATAAAATCAGATCCCCGAAAGACATGGAGCCTAATAAACGAGATAATGGGAAGGAAAAAGCATAGTGTTGATGAAACAATAATAACAAATTTTAGTAGGCAAATGTGTGTGAATAATCTCGCTAGCGAATGTGCAAAAAACTTTTGTGAACAGATTGTAAACATAGTACACCATTGTGACTCGATTACGTCGTTTCCATTAAATAGATCAGTAGATAGATCAATCTTTATTCAAGGAACAAATGTATTCGAAATAACGAATCCTAATTCTACTAGCTGTACTATAGATATAGTAGCAAGTTACAAGTATCTAGAAGTAACAATTGACAGTAATTTCTTATGGGATACGCATATTGATTACGATCAAGTATTAAAGGAGCACTATATGCACTAACTGCAGTACCATGCACCAACAGCAGTGCTAAGAAATGTGTACTTTACGCTAGTGGAATCTAAACTGAGATATCGAATACTTGAATACTTGAATGGGGTAATGCATCAACCACACATATAAAAAATTTAGAAAAACTGCTAATGTTGCACTGAAAAAAATAAATGTACCTTCTCATCGAAATTTTGCTGAGCGAGAAAGGTTTAATGTTCTCCAAGTGGAAGACATCTTCAAAATAACGCTCAATTATAGTACCACGACGATCGACGATTCACCACACCAATTAACCATGGGATAAATACAGGATGACGTGCACAAGGTATGCTCCAAGAACCCCGGTTTTATAATAACTATGGAATAAGGCAGTTAAAATGCAGTGTTCCTGAAGCTCTCAACACAATTCCGCAGGAGCTTAGACAAATTAGAAATTTTAAAACTCGAAAAAAAGCTTAACAGACTATTTAATTAAATTTATTAATTTATTAAAATTCATTAATTTTTTCGTAAACTTTTTTTTGAATGTTTATTAAACTAAGCTTACTTAATCTCAATTATCAATGTTGGAAGCACAACATTCTGCAGAAAAGCCAGTAAGGCTTCGCGAAAATTTATAATCAATGTTGATTTGAATTGAAAATAAAAAATTAATTAAATCGAAAAAAAATGAGAATGGCTCACAAGCGAGATTTCAGTACCTTCGAGCACCAAATGTCATCTATAGTTCAAGGTAATAAGTCGAGCCAAGATTATTACCAAAGCGTTTATGCACATCTCTCCTCGATACTTGATCGATTATCTAGCTTAGACATTGGTACCGAATCAATGGCTAATCTCAAACAAACGTATAGAGACAAAAGCATGGATACCTTTATAAGGGGACTAGAGGTGATCTGCCGAGGTTACTTGGGATCAGAGAACCCATTGACTTACCCCAGGCTCTCCATTTATGCCTTAAGTTGGAGAACCAAAATTTTAGACCTAATTACGCGAACAACCAACAGACCAACAGAAATCAACCCATTCACTATCCATCAGCAAATAAACAAGTACATCTATCTCAACCATCGACAAGCAGACAGCATTTCAAGCCGCAACATTCTAATGTAGCGTACCATCCAAGGTTCAGTGGGGCAATGCAGTATCAACAGCAGAACTTTAATGTAAGACCACCGCAGCCTCCACGTAACAACACTAATTATGATATAAGCAGACAAATTTCGAAGAATTTGCAAATGAAGCAGGAGCCTAAAGGAAGGGATACATTCTAGACTAAACCCCCACATGGATTTAGACCATCACTTGCGGCAAGAAGCTCCAATGAGCAAAATAGAATAAAATAGTTTTTTTTAATTCATTTACTTACGTGCTAGACAAAAATTCTTAAAACTAGCTTAACCATCTTAACAATTGTTCTTACATCTAACCTACTGACCCTATACGGGTACTCTAAGCTATTCTGATGTCTATGTTTTTTTTTTTTTCAGTTATGAAGTCTGTTTTTGTTTTTTGTTAAGCCAAGAAAACTGGTAAAAAACTTGGCTTAGTTTGTCTATCTTAACCTACCTTAAACTAGATTAACCTAACATTAAAACTTAAAAAACTATCTTAACTATGTCTGTAACTTTACGGACACGTGCACTAGGGCGTATATGTTATGTATATGCCGAACATATATAATTTATACGCCGTAGTGCACCTTTTTTTTTTCTAGAGCAAGATCAACGTTTGGCGCCCCATTATGCTGTTTTGGCAGCATAAGTCGTTTCCACATTAAGTACGAGGTAGGCTTTCAATGCGTTGTATTGAGGTATCCCCGTTAGGCATAATATGCAGACAATATACAACATAATATATTAAATGTAATTATATTAGTATAAATTATATATCCATGTTTGGTTCTTTTGAACCTTAAGTTCAATTCCTAGAATTTTGAAAATGCTTTGTAATGACATATTATGCACATATAGAAGAGAATGATTTCAATCATAAAGTGTCCAGTAGTTTATTGTCGATCTATGTACAGGTACTTCTTCCTCTCTTGCCCCTTGATTTCATCTGACAGCGTTTTTTCATGCTTTTTCGTCCCCTGTCTGTGAAGACTTGTGAGCTTTTGCGAACAGCTGGCCAACAGCTGATATGCTTCCCCAACCGTAGTCGTGGGGTGAATGAGTGTCAAATTTCGGTGTAAAATTTTCAAAACAGTAAGGAGGTAAACAAACGAATAAGCGTATGTTCATGAAGCAGCTTTCTTCAAGTTACAGTCTGAGGTACTAGGGAAAAATGTTCCATCATTTACATTAATGATTTATGCATTAATTATGAATGAAGTGTAGCAGCAACTAATAATAACAATAATTTACCGAAATAGGGATGAAAGTTAATTACAAAATTTGTTTGAGTAGGCAATATGTAGCCTTTGTTCTTAACAAATTATGTAGTTTGAATGCATAAGTTTTCACAATTCATGAATGAAGGCTATAAAACTAGGTTTATTTGATTTTCGAGGTCAATCCGGGACTCTTGTAAAAGTATGTGTGAAATACAAGGGAATTCCACTACACACTAATCCTTCACGGCCTACACTTCAAAATTGCCGCCATGGACTAGGGGTAAAAATGGCCGAGGTTGAATTTCTCTTTACTCATTCATTTCTGTTTTAAACCCTATTCGGAATGAACAATTGTTCTACGCTAATTCTGCATGCGGTAAAATTGAGGTCACCCATCACACCTTCATAAACCTGTTTGGCCTTCAAGAAAATATTAAATTCTTTTTGCTTCCTACACACTTGTGACGATTATATGGTTATAAAAGATAAAATAAAAATTCGTATTAAGCATCAACTAATTCAGGAATTCCTGGGATTCATCGTTTCAGTCGATGGCATTCGAACGAACCCCGCAAAACTGGAAACGATATTAAATTTTCCTCGTCCAAAAAATGTTACGGAACTTCGATATTTTCTTGGACTGTGTGGATACTATCGCCGCACAGTGGTAGATTTAGGGTCATTAGCTGGACTTAAATCGGATTTAACTTTTCTTTTGTTTTGCTCGTTGGAAATTTGTTTTAAAATCAATTTAAAGCCCCACCGGCAACTGACCTCCTCGTGGTAGGGAGCGGGCAACAGGTTTGGGGTGTACGAGTTTATATTCATACAGCTCAAACCTGGCTACCGTAGCGCAAACCACTCCTCATGACACGCAGAAATAAATTGGTCGGGCTCAGCCCAAAGGAATTACGAGCAACCCATCAGTTGCTTCGTGAGCCGCTATGGTGGTGGGGGGGAAGTCACGCCATGCACTAACCAGTGCGTGCGATTAACAAAAGTCAACGGACAACGGCATCGACTTAGGATAGGCACATGGAACGTCTCATCGCTCACAGGAAAGGATCTCGAGCTAGTTGAGGAAGCTGCCAGGTATCGTTTGGATATCGTGGGTATCTCTTCGACGAAGCAAAGGGGATCTAGAAGTGTGGACCTTTTGGACGGGTGGAAACTCTTCCTGTCGGGAGTTGCACCTCAAATGTCTGCACATGCGGGAGTGGGGATACTCACAAGTCCCAGGCTGGCAGGCAGGGTATTCGAGTGGATACCATTAGGAGGGAGAGCCGCGATCTTAAAGCTCAAGCTTGAAAGGTCAACTCTGGCTGTGGTGCTCTGGTGTATGCACCGAATTTAGAGTCAGGGTACGCGGCTTTCCTGGATGAAGTTGATGATGCCCTTGATAGGATAGCGGAGATGCATTCCTATATCCTGATGGGTGATTTCAATGCTCATGTGGGTGTGGACGTAACGACCTGGGGGAGTGTGATTGGGAGGAACGGTGATCCTCATCAGAACGCGAACGGAGAGAAGTTGTTGGACTTCTACTGTGCAAATGGCATGTCCATAATGAACACCTTCTTTCCACACAAAGGCATCCATAAATACACGTGGTGCCGTCAGAGTCTTCAACAGAAATCGTTGATAGATCTCTCTGTAGTACCATCGTGGGTGATGTTCGTGTGATGAGAGGGGCTGAACTGTCAACTGATCATCACCTGGTATTGTGTACGCTGTACCTCACTGATAAAGTAATTTTTCTGCCAAGGCGGAAACCAAGAGTGGTTACACGCATACGGCGGTGGGAGTAACTACAGAACAGTGAGTTGCAGCTAAATTTTGCACGGCACATATCTGAAAGGTTTGCTCGACTTCCAACTGTTCCATCGCATGTAGAGGAAGAAGGGCGACTGATTTCAACAGCAGTCATTGCCTCTGCACGGGATGTTTGTGGAGTGAAGCGGTTGGGAGTGGCGGCTGGTGGTGAGAAAAGAATTGCGTGGTTTAAAACACCCGGAGTTCAAGAAACCATCAGAGAGAAGAAGAAGACCTACAGAGACTGTATTCTCTTGGTGGACTTTGGTTCTCGTGACCGGTACACTGAGGCGCGAAGAACTTGCAAATTAGCTGTGCGAAATTATAGTTAATATATAGCGAATTTGTAGTTAATCTGTTATCTCCAAGGGATACAGCAGTTGAATCGGTCTTCTTAAAATTGAACCACTTCCTAGACGTATCCCGCAAGCTCGGATCCTACCATCTCTTCCATGGAATACCTTCTGAATGACTACCAAATGCCAAAGTCTTCGCGGTAATAATGAATCTTCCAACTGTACAACATTTCCCACTTGCATAGTAAATTTGGTTGAATTTGGTACTTGGTGCCAGTAGTAATATAAAAGAAGGAGAGAAACGTATGTATGGAATTGATGGATACAGTAGTGAATTTTACACAACCAAAGTTAAGAATTTCATTCGTGAGCTTGAAAAAACACTTTGATGTAATCGAAGCAAGAAGGGACTTACTAGTTATGTGCGATGTAAACATATACATAAAAGACAAAACTAATAAAGATGTGTGTGAATATATGGCTATGATAGCGGCAAAAGGTCTCAAAAACTGCATACTCTCATACACTCGTGAAGATTTAATAAGAAACACAAAAACATTAATTGATCACTGCTTGATAAGGGAAAAAAATGTTGAAATTAAATCAGCGGTCATCGAAGCATGCATCTCAGACCACTACGCCTTGTATTGTAGAATTAAAGCTGATACAGTTGTTAATAAATCTGTCAAAGAGCGACATATACTAACGCAAGTAGTAGCACAAAAGATATAAGATTTCGACTGGGTCGAGTTAAATTCACACACAGATGTGAACGAATTATATCTGCACTTCAAAGGAGTACTCAACAATATAGTAACATCGCCCGCTGTTACAAGGGAAAAAAGTAGTACTGAACACAGTTGGGGCACTTCAGAGCTGAAATACGAGTGCAAAGAACGTGATAGATTGTACAGAAGATACAAAAATAATTGACAAAACGAGGAGTATCACAATGACTATAAACTATACAGAAATGAGCTTAACAAAAAAATAAAGCGGATAGAATCAAACCTTTACAAACAAAAATTCCAAGAGTGTAAAAACAACCCAAAAGAGACATGGAGGATTATTAATTCATTACTTGGAAGAAGGTCGAACCATCTAGATGAAATAATTAAAAAGAATTTTGTGCATGAAGAAAATTTTAATGACCTAGAGAACAAATTTTGCAAAAACGCTATCGCTGGAAATTCTCAACGCAGTGCATGAGTGCAATCAAAAAACATCACTAAATTTCAACAAATCAGCTGGAATAGATGAGATAAGACCAATGGATCTGAAGATAGGTGCAGAATGCCTTTCGCCCCTGATAACGATGTTTATAAATATAAGTTTGGACCAAGCAACGATTCCGCATCTCTTGAAAACATCAATAGTTCGGCCGATATACAAAAGCGGAAAGAAGAACGAAATTGTGAACTACAGACCCATTTCAATCCTATCATCTGTCGACAAGATTGTGGAGGAAGTAAATAGTGGCGAAGAGGCTTTACGAATATGTGGAAAATTTTAAAATCAACCATCTGCTGGCTAATTTTGCGTATAAAACAAACCAAAGCCTGGATAAAAATCAAAACACAGTGGTTCGGTTCATAGATTTCAAAATTCAGTTACTGAGGCAGGCAGGCCATGGTTTGAAAGCTACTTAAGAGGCAGAAAATTTAAGGTAAAGATTGGTGAATCCATAAGTGAAGATGAGAATGTTGTATATGGTGTCAAACAGGGATCAAAACTGGGCTCTCTCCTATTTATTATCTACGCCAATGATCTGATGTCAGTGCTGAAATATGGTACGGGATATGCCTACGCGGACGACACAGCGGTTGTAATTAGCCATAGATACGTAAATGAAGCTGCAAGCTTATTACAAATAGATATAATAATAATATAAAATGGGTGGCGCTACAGCCCGTAGAGGGCCAGGGCCTAGCTTCTCAGCAACCACTCGTATTGTGCGTGCTATTGTTCTATCACGAGTGGAAGGGACCTACAGTTTTATGCCGACTCCGAACGGCCAAGTTTGAGAAGCTTTTTCTAGACAGTTGTGTTCTTTGAGCATTGTCAGTGACTCGAAAGAAGTGGAGCCCACAACGCCACGGGCCACCACAATTTATTATTACAAATATAACTTAATGAAATTACAGCTTGGTGTCACGACCGTGGACTAATTATAAACGCTCTGAAGACAAAGGTAATGCATATTCCTGCTCCGTTTATCCCAAAAACTAAAATCGAGATAAAAATGCATGACATAGAATGTCTGCACAGAAACGGAAGTAAAATCCTAAGAGAAACTTATAGATGCAACAGATATATCGATAATGTGTCAACATACAAGTATCTTGGACTCACCGTTGACTACAACTTTAAATGGAGTTATCACATAAAATAAAATCAAAATTGTGTCAATCCGCTAACGCAGTCTTCCACGTAAAAAATTTCTGCACATCCGAAATCATTAAACAATGCTACTTTGGCTTAGTGGAATCACATTTGCGGTATGGTATATTGGCGTGGGGACGAGCGCCCCAAATGCAATCACCACAGAAAATGCACGTGCCACTGCAAAGGATGGTACTAAACCGATGAATCAACCCTGTCCAAAACCTGAATAATATTTTGAATATCGAACAGATATACAATTTAGAAATTCTTGCGCACTTCAACAAAGACGATACATTCACAACGCTGACGCAACAGAAGTAAATACAAGAAGAAGACAACAGCAAGTCTACGAAGTCCCGAGATTTTGGAACGAGTACGGAAGAAGGACGCCTAATGTTGCAGTTCCATCAGCACTTAACGAACTTCCCAGAGAATTTCGCTATCTAACAAAAAATGAAATTTTAAAAAAAGTTAAAGAAAGCTATCGTAAATTTTTTTTTCTCTTTTTTATTGTATAATTGTAACATGTATGACCGAAACTTAACTTAACATAATGTCTATAATTGCAACCGGCTTTGCAGATAACAAAACAATGTTAACAAAGGAAATGGTGAATAATAAATGAATTGAATTGAAAAAAAAAATCTTAATTGATTGAGGTATTCTTTATATCATCGCCTCTTGAAAGTAGCCAAAAAGCGTAGACGCTCCTTCCACTGCTGCCTCAGTTCCCTTCCTGATGATTGCTGAACTTTTGGTTCAGTAGACACTTCATGTTCACCAATGATAAAGTGGGCTGGGGTAAGAGGCGTTAAATCTGGGTCATCTCCGCAATAAGTTAACGGTAGGGAGTTAACTACTCCCTCAACTTCAATTAACAACGTTTGAAGCTGGTCTACGATTAAAGTAGCTTTACCAACAGTGCTGCTTTAACCACTCCTATTAGACGCTCCCAAAAACCACCCCACCATGACGCACGTTCTACAATGAACTGCCATTTTATGCGATTTTCGCTAAAAATCCAAGAAATCGCTCACTCGTTCTCACTTCTTCGAGTTGTTTTAGATCCGAAGCTGCTCGCTTATATGTGGTGGCATTATCAGAATAGATTATCCGAAGAACACCGCGCCTTGATATGAATCTTCCTATGGCGAGCAAACAACTCTCAGTTGATAGATCCATCGTGCTTTCTATGTGGACAGCACGTACAGCAGCACAAGTAAATAACAGCAAGTACTTTCGCTGATTACTAGATTCGGTCACATACAACGACCCTGCAAAGTCTAGCCCATTTACATCAAATAGTCTAGATGTCAAAATCCGATCTCTGGGAAGAGGGGCAAAAGGCTGGGTAGCTGCTTTACCTCGAAGAACTTTGCGTACGAAACATCTTTGGATTACACATTTTATTAACTGCGCCCCCTTAATAGGTTTTTTCATGTGCATCGATTACAATTAATTTTGTTATACGATGACTTTGGAAGGATGATCGGATGAGCTTCCTTAACGTTTTCAACTGCAAACTGAAGTCGCCCTCCTACCCGCAAGAGCTCATCAGATTCATCTAAGAAAGGAGAAAACATTATTAATTTTGAATTGGAATGTATACCTTTTTTATTCTGAAGAGATAGAATCTCCTGATGGTAGTGCAATTGCTGGAGCCTATGGATCCAGTATTTCTCGTCATGAATCATTTCTTCTGCTAAGAGAAACCTTGGGAGAGTTTGTTTCTGCTTAAACATGTCAACAGCCCGAAGCACGTATGCCGTCACACGCAATAGACGTCGCCAGGTACTAAAATCTTCGCAATTCAGTATTGGCGACAAAATGTTAAAATTACTGCCGTCTGTTTCTTCAGCTACCATAGCACCCAAGGTAACATTGATGTTAACTGACGCGAAGCAGTGTGTATCTTCTTGCATCCACGACGGTCCATTCAACCAAATTGAAGAGTTTACAAGCGATGCTGCACTTATTCCTCTCTTGAGAAGATCGGCTGGGTTAACTGGACAGTGCCTCCATAATGATACGTCCGACAGGCTTCTTATCTCCTTGACTCTACTTTCTACGTATGGCATCCAACGTTTGTTTGATCCTTGGATCCAGTATAAGGCAATTTGAGAGTCAGTCCATAGATAGGCATCATTACAACTTATCTGCAGATTCTTTTGAAAATAGGCGAGAAGGCGCGATGCGATCAGCGCAGCAGTTAACTCCAATTTGGAAATGGTTAACTCGTTATCATGGTCGGTTTTTAGTGGTGCAACTCGACTCTTAGCACAACCGCTGTCGATTGTTCTTGCGTAAGCTGCAGCTCCAAATGCAAATTGACTGGCATCTGCAAACACATGAAATTCGATTACATCCTTTCTAGGGAAGATGTTGCGGGGTACTACAATTTCGGCTAGAGACTCAATCTCATCACAACACTCAACCCAACTAGTTTTCAGATCAGCAGGCTGCTCCACATCCCAATCTAGTTTTCGCCGCCAAATATTTTAGAATAATATTTTCAAGCGAACAGTCCAAGAGTTATGTTTTTCTCTTCACCCAAGAAATTAAACACTTAAGTTTCCAGTTCACAGAATGTTTTATTATTAATTCTTGTTTCACACCAAAATTAAGAATGAATGTTAACACCATATTTTAAAACCTTACCTACTAACAGCAAACATACAGAAAAGAAACAAATACAATATAAATAAAGAGAAGCGACAAAATAAAGAGGGAATCAACGGATAGAACGTGACAGCCATACATGTAGCACAGTGATCATGTTGCCTTAGGTACACCAAGCGTACTTGGCAACAAGCTGTTAACCGTTCATGTGGCTTGTTACTGATACAGTACATACTGCAACGTATGTTAAGTTGGCGACTGTACCACAGCTTTTATTTCATTATAGAAGTCGAAAGCAACATGCGTGCTTTCTTCTCCCGATAACTGTTTTACAACATGCGACTGGACAGCGTCGTCATGTTCTTAGCGTCTTGTTTGGTTTCACGCTGCTCTCGCTGTTGCCATGAGAATGTGATGATATGATATTATGAGAGTGTCAGAGTATATCATTTCACTCAAGGGCTTAGTAAACCAAACGGATCAAATATTTTAGCCATAACCTTCAGCACGACCTCTTTGTGGCTGGTAGGCATCCTGATTTAAGCAGATTCACCACGGGATCTATATCCACTTCTAAATCATCTGTAAAAACAACACAGCGCAGTCCTAATACCTTTTGTGTGCTTGGAGTACGATCCTCCATTGTAAAACAACGTCGAATGCTCTCGCTATTGCTGTTCCACTTCCGGAGCTTCATACAGGCATTATTGAGAATGGTATTTGCCTCCACATAAATACGTTTAGTATTTTCATCATCGACGCTAGTTATAAAATCATCCACGTAAAGAGAAGTTTGCAATTTTTCACACGTTTCCTCATAATTACAAATGGCCTCATCGAACATTATTCTCTGTCTGTCTCGTTGAGCAGAATCTGGTGGAATGCCTTCTCGATACCTGCAATAATTCCGATATGTCCAGTGCAAAAGTTAAGAAGAACCACCAGCAAGTCAGGCAACAAATTTTCTCCAACCTCTAGGCAATCGTTTAACGACAAATAATTTGGAGCATGTGCCAAAGCATCGAACATTATACCAAGCTTAGTTGTTTCCTTGTCCTCACGATAAACAGGGCGATGTGGTAAGTAAAACGTTTCGGGTCGTGGTATCCTTAGGAACAACTTCAGCTATGCCAGAAGTTACCATTTCTTTAATTGCCGCACTGTATTCCTTGATTCTGCCAGCCTTACATAATTTTCGAACAAGAGATTACATGCGAACTAATGCACCAGATCAGTTGTCATTAAGATTTAATTTACTGTCTTTCCACGGTAACGTCTCTTCATACCTATTACCGTTTTTGTAAATATCAATTGACAAATCGTTACTAACCTTTGGGCAACTTTCGGGTGATATTCCAAGAACGTCAAGTTGTCAAAATCTCTCTGCTTCTTCACAAATGCAAACATGAAGCGACGTTGCACTGGCTACATCGGAATTAGACAAGCGCACTTCGTTTGGTCCTTGGATAGTCCATCCCAATATGGTGTTTATTGCTGTAAGGCTTGGCGTAATACGTTTAATTTCTCGTGTTACAAATTTCCAGTAAGAATCCGCGCCAGTAATTCTTGCGTCAGCTAAAAGCAATTCGCGAGGGCCGGTAGCTGTATGGTTACCAGGCACTGACAGAACGTCGAAACATATCTCTGGGACCATAATTGCTTCAAATACCACTGCTTGATCAACATGCTGACTTCTTAACACGAGTCTAACTTTGTTGCACATCTTACTGGGCTTAGGCTTTTGCACTTCCAAAAGGAATTACACTCAGTTTCTGTACTCCAATTATGGGCAGGTTCAATTGCTTCACCAACGAAGATTTAATAAATGAGAGTGGGCTCCCACCATCCATAACCACACGAACATATATAGGAAAAGAACACGATTCACTGGAGCCAAATGCACAAGCAGTTTGCAAATATACGTTACCGCGCTGTGTCGTTTCTGACGTAAACAACTGCAGCGAAGGTTGAGTAGTCGGCCTGCAGTCGTTCTTGGCATTTCGTTACCTGTTGCTGTCAGAGAAGATCGTGATGGCTTTGATACTGAAAACAGCGGATCGCACATACTAGTAGCATGACGTTCAACACACGTTTAACAAATGATTCCATCCGCTAAGCACGCTCTGGAGTTATGTCTCTTCTTAAAACAACGATAGCATCTGCCTTCTTTCCTCAATATTTGTTTCTTATCGGCTATGCTCTTGACAATATAACACTCCTTCGCCTCGTGACTTACAGATTTGCAGAATATACATGCATTTTTCACTTCAGTTGTCAATAACTCATATGTTGTTTTGACAGGTCTCTGTTGCTTTGTTGATTTCGCTCTGGTGGTGTTACATTTCGCCTCGTTTGCCTTTTCCAATGATTCAACTTCTCTTTTGAGGAATCTAAGCAAACAATTGTCTTGTTTATCGCCATTTGGAGTCTGTGCAGAATTTATTGAACCGTTTGTTTCATTTGATTGATCCGTGCATAAAGTGGTACCTGCTTCAGAATCATCATAATACCGGTGGAAATCAACGCGAAGTTCATTCCGTAAGCAACTGAGTAAAACTCCTTTCAACGTTACAAAATAGTTTGATGTTGGAATTCCAAGCGCCGTAAGTGATCGAGTAGATGCAAGCACTGAATTATAAAGTCGTCTCAATCCAGAAACGTCAGTTTTCGCAGTTACGGGTTGAATAGAAAGCAAATCTTGCATTGTATGGTCCACTATTTTGTCACTGTTGCCATAGTCTTCTTTCAGTAATGCAATAGCAACGTTGTAGTTTGCTTCTTTGGGAGTGATACCAACAAAAGTTTACGATGCCTTTCCAATTATAACGCTTTCTAAATAATTAAATTTCTCGACCTTGCTAATGGAGGAATTTTCATGAATGAGACCCGATATCGCTCCCAAAATGGGACCCAGTCTTTTAAGTCTCCAGAAAAATTTTTGAATGTAATTTGTGCAGATTAACTGCACTATGCGATGAGTTCGACTGTGAAGTTGCATTTGGAGCTGCGTTTTCAGGCAACACTTCGTCCGTAATTGACTGACCTTGATGATAGCGAACTTTAGCCAACCGATGTTTCAGCCGCGCAATTGCTCCAATAGCTTTATCCTCATACTCTGCTGAGTTCTCAGTTTCCGTGGTTAGGTCCTCTGGTTTCAGGAACTGCATAGCTTCGATGTTAGCTTTTTCTGACTTTCATGAGCTGCAGTCAGACGATCGAACAATACCCCCAGCTCCTCTTCTATCTCGTCTAAATTTTCCCTTTCCTCACTAATTTTTGAATCGTCCGATTTGAGATAGTCGTTGGCGTTTTTAACGAGTTTGGTCATTTGAACACGATATGAAACGCGACTCGCAATCTCCATTATGTTATGGCTATTCAAATAATAGTAAGAAAAAGAACTCGATGCGTTAAATTTTAAACGTTTTATTATTCCAATGAACACGATTAGAACAAGACTTCAGTATATATAGTTTTAAGAACAAAGAAAATATCTATTCAGCAAATTCAGTTAATCTATAAAATTCATTTATCATTTGTAAGTTGGTATATGATTATGTATGAAAGTTAAGTATGACTGTTTATGAAAGTTTAGTATAGGTTCAGATCGAATATTATTTGATATATTTTCAACAACCCTCATACTTTTCGTGAATGGGTCTGTCGCGACGTCTGTCTCGAGGCGATTTCTTGTAGTATTACTACCTACGGGGGCCAAGGTTATCACCGCCGTAGGAGATATTTTTCTATTGCAGTCACTTCATTTCGACGACTTTAAAGTTTAAGCCTGCTTTCTCACTCTCCGCCGCCGATACTGGGGATCCGACTCCCTGCACCGTAACTTTATTTCTCTTCGTCTCACTACCCATCTTTGAATTTGTTTGAGAGTAATTCCGCTCTTGCCAGTTATTCCGCTTGGTCCGCGGGTGGTATAGGATATTTCCACCAACCCTGTGTATGTATTTATATGTTAATACCCTATCCACGCACATGAGCCACCTGGGGACGCACCCGATGGGAGAACTTTCTAAACTCCACACGGGCTACTCCGAGGCTCTGGAGAAGAGCAAAAGTGGTATTCATACCGAAATATGGGAAAACGAATCATAACAGGCCCAAAGACTTCAGACTCATCAAACTCTCATCGCTTATACTTATAGACTGTTGGACTGCATATAAGAGGGAACACTGTATTTAAACAATAATCTCCGAACCAGCATGCGTATCGCAAAGGTTATTCAACGGAAACAGCACTCCATTCTCTGGTCGGCACTATAAAAGTCTCTCGAGAACAAAGAATACACGATGGTAGCCTTCCTAGATATAGAAGGAGCATACAATAATATTAGATTCGTAGCGGTAGACTACGCCATAAGTAAGCTCGACTTTGAAATCAACATCAACGGTTGGATAAACAACGTCCTGAACTATAGATAAACTGAATCCGAATTAGTAAACCACTGTGCGGAAAAAAGAGTCTTTAGAGGCACACCACAAAATTGTGTCCTATATCCGCTTATCTTTACTCCGTTTGGGTGTAAGCCCATGGCGTACGCTGCTAATATTGCAATAGCCTTCACAGGAAAATTCCCCAACACTATCACGTGACGTGATTGAGGCATCCCTCAAAGTCATGACGAAATGGACAGACGAAGTTGGACTGGATGTGAAACCATCAAAGACAGAACTCGTGCTGTTCACGAGAAGATATAAAATCCAAAGAAATCAAAGCTTACACATTGGCTATACACTGCTATAGTAAGGCCAATGTTAATGTACGGCGTCCTAGTCTGGTGGACGGAACTACAAGTGAAGCCATAAGACTAAGAGAAGGCAACAGATGGGACAAAACCCACGGGAGAGAGCATAAGGTAATATTACAAAACACTAATGTCCCTAAGCATACAGATTATCGGACATCCTTTATGGACATCGAAATAAAAGACAAGACTTTAATCAGCATGAGAGAGGAATGGGACGAAGAGAGTAGCTCAGCTGCATGGGAAATCTGCACTCGGAAGAAGACATGGGATCAAGCATATACGCCAGCTTACAAGAAATCTCGGATGCAATCCGACTACTATTGTTTTATACATAGACAGTCAGGCGGACATGAAAGCTCTGGACATACCATCAGTAAAATCCAAGATGGTAAAACTCTGCCTTCTGTCTCTAAAGGAGATACCGGCCAGATGCAATCTTACCCTATGCTGGATCGCCGGGCATAAGTGTATTCCGGGCAATGAAAGAGCTGATGAATTAGGAAGAAAGGGGGCGGGTATGCCAATGGCAGCAGATCAGGAGACATCTGACCCCCACTGAAAACAATAAAATCGCGATTGATGGCGATTGCGAAAAACGATACAAACCGTAAATGGCCTCTAAATAGCTATAAAAGAGGTCAAAAGAAATCGCGCATCGGCAACAAATCCCAAGAGGAATACAAAATACAAAGAGGGAAGACAATGTCAAATTGTAATTGGGTTTTGGACACAAAGCCGAACGTGACATCACAATGGACCGGATGGTCTAAGTGAGCATGACTTCCCTATAAGTCATGCAGTCAGGCTATCTACCTACCTAGAATAATAAATGGAGCATATAATATCTTACGTTCAAATAATAAAAAGCAAAGAATCACTAAAAATATTTAAAAACGCAAAGAATTGTGAAATATGTCACATAAGTTTTGAAGCTGATAATGTGATTAAAAATTGACAGAATGTAATCATGCACGTAAATTACCAAAATGTCTTCCAATTTTAATTCATAATTTAAAAGGATATGATAGTAAGATAATTTTGAAAGAATTAAATAAAATAGGTATTGATACAAAAGATGCTGACATAGTGCTATTGCAAACAGTACAGACAAATTTTGACAATTCAAAAAAAAAAAAAAAAAGTTGGTTAACTGGACAGAAAGAAATCATGTGGATATAAATACAATTTCTTGTTAGAGTCAGAATATTTTAAGTGTGAATCTACTGATTTAACAAAACATAAAGTTCCAGAAATAATTGAATTAAGATTCATTGATTCAATGGCATTCACAAAATGCAGTTTGAGATTGGTTAAAACCCTATATTGATAAAAATACACAGCTGAGAAAAAAAATCAAAAAATGATTTTTGAAAAATATTTCTTTAAATTAATGAATAACTTAGTTTTTGGGAAGCAAATGGAAAATGTAAGAATAGATTAAATTTAAGAATTTTCAAACAAGCGAGCATAATGAGAAAATCGATAAGTAGACAAATTTATCAAAGTAGAAAAATTAGATATGAAAATTTAGTAATTGTTTTTGAAAAGAATTCTATGTTCAATTAAAGAAAAAATACAATAATAGAATGAAATTGCTAGGAACAGATACTGATTCATTCATTATGTATTTTAAAGCAAAATTATTAAAGGACTCTGAATTCGATGTTTATGTGGATATGAAGGAAGAAATAAATTTATATGATACAAGTAAACTAATAGATAATTTAATTCTAATATGATTAATTAAGATCTGATAAAAATAAGAAAGCACCAGTAAAATTCAAAGATGAATATAATGGAATACCAATAAGAGAATTTTGTGGTGTAAGATCAAAAATGTATCTATTAGAACTGATAATGATGATACAAAAATATGTAAAGGAATAAAAAAGCTAAAAAGCAAAAAAGCTTTGAAATTTGAGGATTACAAAATTTTTTTTGATAAATTTACGAATTACAAAATATACTACTCATAGTATAAGACTATTTAAGATGACATTGTATACAACGCGAGAAGAAAAAGTTGGCTTTTCAGCATATAATGATAAATTCTACATATATACGGATGAAAATTATGATATTGCAAAATTAGCACGTGGTCATTAGAAAATACAAATATTAGAAAAATAGCCGTGGGGCCCTTAAAACTAGATACTTAAATTAAATTAGTTATTAGATTTAATTAGTTAATTACACATTAGAAATAGTAGATTAGAATAAGTAGCTTTAAATTTATTACTTATTCTTGAAACACGTTGTATTAATACTTAATTTTTATTTTTCATTTAATTAGAAATTTTTTTAAGAAATATAAACATCTGAAATGGTTGTAAATTAAATTTACGGAAATTCCGGCAATATTCACTTAGAATCTATTGATTTTGAAATCAAATGTGAAAATATAAAATTAAGCATTATACAAAATCAATCAGAATCTGAATCGACATCACTTGTTCCTATATATTGTGTTAATTTTTTGTCATCACCATCATCATCATTTTCTGATCCACTAAAGGGGTCGCGGGGGTAAACCACGCACGAGAGATCTCCAGGCAACTCGATCCTCCGCCATCGACTCTAACTCATCAGGAGCTATGCTCAAGCGTAACCCCGCGAGTTTTTGGACTTGGTCCAACCACCTCGTCCTGGGTCTGCCAAGCGGTCGCCTACCTGATGGAATCGCATTCCACGCCCGCCTCGGAAGTCGTGATGGTGGGGACATTCGTGCCACGTGACCCAACCACAGAAGCATAGCCATTTCCGTTCGAAGAAGCAGCTTCTCAATGTTGAGTCCCTCGCGCACTGCCGTGTTTCTCAACCTATCCCGGCGAGCAATTCCCACAACATCACGAAGAAATCTCATCTCAGCAGCTTGCACTCGCAATCTTATTCTTTCGGTCATTACCCAAATTTCATGAACATAGGTGAGAGTTGGAACAAATACTGAGTTGAAAACCGCTAACTTGGCTTTGACACCAAGCTCGGCCTTTCTGATTACAGAACTACCAAGCTGTGTCAAAACTGATCCAGCTTGACCAATCCTACAGGAAAGCTCAGCATTACTCCCTCCATTACTAGTGAAAAAACCCCGACATACTTAAACTTCTCCACCTGCTTCAATGGGACTCCACTAACATGCAGAGTGCATTGAACAGGCGTTCTGGAAATTACCATAACCTCCGATTTGTTCATGTTAACCCTCATGCCAGCATCAGCACATACGGCACAAACCTATCGAGTGCGCGCTGGAGTTCCGTCTGGGAGGATGTGAGGATAATCAAGTCATCTGCAAAAAGAAGATGACTTACCCTCAACTCTTCCAATGTGAAACATTCCTCACCTCGGCTGCGCTGCAACATCCAGTCCATATATACAATGAAAAGGAGAGGTGACAAGACACACCCTCAGAAGAGGACCATCAATCCCATACTCCAGCAGGACACTCTAGAGTTTACCTAAAGAGACTCGGTCATATGCCTTTCCCAAATCTAAAAAACAACTGTAGATGGGTTTTGCATACTCCCAAGCCTTCTCAAGTACCGTTCTTAGAGTGAAAAGCTGGTCGGTTGTACTTCTGCCGGGACGAAAACCGCACTGTTCTTTTTTTGTCTTTAATATAATTTGCTACAATTTATCTAAACATTTTTTTTTTAAAACTTAAAGTAATAATTATAAGAAAAGTCGGAGTTAATATGGATGAGCTTGCGGCACTAAACGATTATAATATAAAAAATAATAATGAAGAAAATGAATTCTCTCTAAATAGAAATCTATCAACTAAAATATTTAAAAAAGGTATGGTCGATGTTATGACATATTTTCATAAAACTACAATATAATGATGAATTACAAATAAACGATTTGACAATATAAAAGTACAATACGATTACTTCTATTTAAAAGATCTTACTGAAGGCAATTACTGCTTTATGAAATTAATGAAAGTAACAACGCCCGTGGCGTTGTGAGTATGTGTGTCGACTCCTACGCACTTGGTCCTACCTATCTAGGTTCGATTCCTGGTACGACATGAAATACTTTTCACGGCCCCACCTCTTTCGAGTCACTGTGTGTGACGTGAGTGAAGCAAAAGGTGAAATTGTTATTCAACTCAATTATACTTAATAGAAAATATCAGGAGGAGGGCATAATAAGAAGTATGTTAATGAAGTATTTGAGTTCAATTTTACAAAATGATATATGATTCAATTCTTTTTAAATATTGTGAAAAAATTAATGAAAATGTCAAAGATAATAATTTCAATTTATTAATCTAAAAAACTTTGCCGAAATATATTCATACATTTTATATTTTTTAAATTTCTGATTTTGTTTTTTTGCAATTCATATTTATAAAATTTACCCACAATTGATCATTGTAATTTAATCGTTCTTCATCATAATTCGTGTATTTATATTACGTAATTTGATTTCATTTGTACATGAAATCTCTCTATTTATTGTCTATCTCGTTCACTCTGTCACAGAACAATTGATACTTTGGTGTTGAAAGACAAATCTGCTAGTGCACTAACAACTACTTAGTGGAGACTTGCATTTGCAGACTATTTTTGTGCATTCTGAGGTACATGGTATCATCCGATCATCCGATGCCTCTTTCACTTGGGCGACACTCGCAGCCGCATCAACACCAAGGGTAATTAGTTGTTCGTTTGTGCATTACTCGTTACATATTTTTTCTTTGCATACTGATACTGTGTTAAAAATTGTTCAGCGTTATACAAATTGTGAACAAACAAGAATTTTCTTTAAAATAAACTTATTGTTCATTGATCGTTTCTTTTTTTTCGTGCGTTTACAAACATATACAATTGTGGTCCTTCGAGCCGGACAAAAATGTGGACTTTGAAGCAGAAATATGGAGGTCCTAAGGGGTGTTTAAATCATGCACATGATTTCGTGTATTCAATTTCCGAAACAACTTCGTTGGAAATGTTAGAAATACTGATAAAGAGTCTCAACGACACTTGGTCTGAATTTTCCAACGTGCATCTTGAAATACTTGAGAATTGCACATCTACCGAAGAAACTCAAACGTGTGAAGCAGAATTCGCTGAGTATGAAACGAGGTTTTTTGATGCACATGCAAAAATAACTTCGCATATACGTAGACTGCATTCGGTAAGTGAAAAGTGTTCTAACTCGGTGGCTGAACAACTCGCTAGTCAGCAAACCACATTTTTGCAAAAACTTAATGTTGCTTCGGAAAATTCGTCTTTTCAATTGCCTAAGTTCACTATTTTCTCCGGTGATTATAAAGATTGGCCGTCGTTTCGTGACTCGTTCATGGGTACAATTGATAATAAGACAAATCTTACGCGTACACAGAAGTTTTATTATCTAAAGTCCTTTCTACGTGATGATGCAGCCAAATTTAATAAAACACGTTACAGTATCTGAAGCGAACTATCTGGAAGCCTGGGATGTTTGGAACGCCGCACGCATTTAATCGTTCAAGGCTTTATACAATCCTTTTTGTCCCTTCCCGCGGCTCCATCCGGTAATGTAAAAACTTTGCGCAAATTGACAGACGGTGCGGATGAAGTTATTCAAGGACTAAAAACCCTGAACTCCACAAATCGTGATCCGTCTGTGATATATTTGTTACAAGATAAACTTGACTCCCGCACAAAGAAGGCATGGGCTGATTTCGTCGGATCGCGCGATGATGTGAAAATCGAAGATCTGTTAGAGTTCTTGGAACATAGGTGTGATGCGCTCGAATCTTGTCTATCGGTCGGGCAGACAAGTGTTTCGCGAACAAAGTCGCTAAGGCTAACCGGTCAAACCTTCAGTGTCCAAAGTTCAAAGAACAACATATCTTACCACAGTGTGCTCAATTTGTTTCTCTTGATGTTGACACTCGTCGTAATTTCGTAAAAAGTCATTCGCTGTGTTTCAATTTCCTTCGTGTAGGCCATGCCGCAAGTAAGTGTCGCTCAATGTTTCGCTGTCGTCAGTGCATGTCAAAACATCATTCGCTGCAAGTCAAAACATCATTTCATGCTCCACAACGCGTTACTAATCCATCGTCTTCAACAGTCGGAACAGTATCCAACCCATCAACGTCTGGACACAACCATTCAATGCCTATTTCAACAATCGTTAATAATCACTCTGTAGAAATGGGTTTGACTAAACGGACCGTTCTTCCAACTATATTGGCTAAAGTTAAAACCAGAGCCGGGAATTTGATTGATTGTAGGGAGCTTCTAGATTCTGGGTCGCAGGTCTCATTTGTGTCCGAGTTATTTGCTCAGAAGCTGGGTCTACCACGCAAGCATGCTCGTATCCCGATTTGTGGTGTTTCATCAACAGCAGCTGGTCACACTAGAGGTTGTGTATTAATGAAACTATACTCTCGTTTCAATCCAAACTATTTGTTCATTAATGCATTCGTATTAACCAAAGTAACCTCAAATTTGCCATCTCAAACGTTGTATGTGGCTGGGTTGTAATCGGTGAGTTTCTGAATCCATCATCTGCAGATACCTCTCCTGTTTCGTCGCTGTACACCACCCTCGATGTCCATGTATTACTACAACGATTGTGGGAGTTAGACGAGCTAAAATCATTCTCTAATGAAGCATTTCAAGATGATGAGGCGGAAAGACACTTCGTAAGAACATATTCGCGTTCCTCGGACGGGAAATATGTCGTTGAGTTGCCCTTCAGAACGTTCGCTGAAATCCGATCTTCATCGCTTGTTTATCCTTGAAAAACGTCTGCAAAAGGATCGAAACCTACCTGCACTGTACTCCAGATTCATGAAGGAGTATTTAGAAATGGGACAAATGGTTCGAATACCACCGGAGGAGATCAATGCCAACTCTGGAGAGCAATTTTATCTTCCTCATCATGCCGTCATCAAACCAGACAGCTCCACTACTAAGCTACGCGTCGTCTTTGATGGGTCAGCAAAGGATTCATCGGGAATCTCTCTCAACAGTCAACTGTTTGCAGGGCCGCCTATTCAAAGTTATTTATTGTGATTATGGTGTTTTTTGCATTTTAGATGACATAAATATGTTTTCTCTGCAGTTATTGTGAAGATTTGGATGGCTGATAAGCACTGCGAATACAAGAGGATTGTATGGCGTGAAGAAAATACTGGAAAAATTGAACATTTTCGGCTACGCACGGTAACTTACGGAACGGCGTCGTCTCCACTTCTAGCGGTCCTTCTATAAACTTCAGTATCCAAACGCTGTCCATATTCTTTGTAATGATGTGTACGTGGACGACATCATGACTGGAGCAAATTCGGTGAATGAGCTAATTGATCTGCAATCGGAATTAATATCGCTTTTATCCAACGCTAAATTGGAATTGCGGAAGTGGAGTTCGAACTGTTGGCCTCTTCTGTGTCGGTTGAAGAAGGAAGATTGTCAGTTTTCGTCAGTAGATGCAGAGCGCGTTAACTCGGTCATAAAGGTGTTAGGTATGCACTGGAATCCTTTAACTGATGAGTTTTCGATTCGCATTTCTGAGTCGCGTTTGACTTTGTCTCCTACTCGACGTACTCTGTTATCAGAAATCTCACGCTTATATGACCCCCTTGTGTCATATTGTTCAAGCTTTTATTTCAGGAGCTCTGGTCATCAGAGTTGAAGCTCGGGTGGGATGATCCTCTGCCAACGACATTAGCCAACAAGTGGATAAAATATCGAAGTGAACTTCATTATCTTGAGTGTGTTTGGGTACCAAGAAATGTTTTTGCCTCATTCGAAGACATAGAAATGCACGGGTTTTCTGATGCAAGTGCGGTTGCTTATAGTGCTGCCGTGTACATCCGTTCGAAGATCGCGCCCAATCGGCTTAAAACAATTGTCCACTTGCTCCACTGCTCCACTAAAACCTGTATCGATTCCGCGACTTGAACTTTGTGGTGCCGTATTATTATGCCGGGTAATAAACTTAATCACTCCTTCTATGTGTATTAAATGCAAAATTTGTGCTTGGAGTGATTCGGAAATAGTGCTTCATTGGTTGTCGTCTCCTCCTCGACGTTGGCCTTCATTCGTCGCGAACCGTACGTCAATGATCCTCGAAACAATTCCACGATATGCATGAAACTATAACGCTTCGGAATCCAATCAGGCGGATTGTGCATCGCGCGGTGTATGACCATCGGCGATTAACCAACATCCACTTTGGTGGAACGGACCCGCTTGTCTTTCGTTGGCACAAGAACTTTGGCCTACATCAAAGTTCTCAGTGCCACCGCCTGACAAGACCGTGATAACGATGGAGGAGCGGCCACCAGCAAAACAAGTGTTCCAAATCTGCCCTGACGATAACATTCTTTTTACCCTAATTAATAAGCATTCCTCGTGGTACAAACTGCAAAGCGTAGTTGCATATTGTTTGCGATTCGTTGCTAATTGTCGCCTTCCCTCTTCTTGCAGAATCAAGGGTGTCTTAACCGGCAATGAAATTCGGTCGGCCCAGCAACGGATTTTGAAATATGAGCAGACAGTCGCGTTCGGGAGTGAAATTAAGTTGCTTGTAAATGGTCATACACTACCAAATAAATCGAAATTGCTACGGTATACTCCATTCTTGGATTCGAATGGGCTCTTGCGAGTTGGAGGGCGCATACGACATGCAAATGTTGGATTTAGTATAAAACATCCAATACTTCTTCCCAATAAACATCTGTCTTTTTTATCGTAGCTAACTCACATTCATAATGTTTATTTACATCCAGGGGTCTCGGAAACGTTCGTCATTATTCGGCATCAGTTCTGGATCCTGGGTAGCAGGAACCTAGTACGTAAAGTAGTCCACAGATGTAAGGTATGTTTCTTACAACGTAAAACGACAACAGCACAGTTGATGGGAGACTCACCACGTGTACGTGTAACACCGGCTAGACCATTCACAAACACCGGATGTGATTATGCTGCGCCCTTTACTATAAGGTTGTCAAGAACTCGAAACGCAAGAACTTCAAGGGGATACATTGCTCTGTTCGTTTATTTCTCAACTAAGGCCCTGCATGTGGAAATGATAAGTGACCTAACTACCAATGCGTTCTTAGCCGCCTGCAGAAGATTTGTTGCTCGACGCGGAAAGCCATCAAATGTGTGCAGCGACAATGGCACGAATTTTCATGGTGCCCCACGGTGCTTGAACGAAATGCAACGGGCTGTGTTATCGACTACTCACATGGACGAAGTTCTAGCGGCTATGGCAAAGGATGAGATAACATGGCCCTTTATTCCTCCTTCCTCTCCACACTTTGGCGGGTTATGGGAGGCAGGAGTAAAATCGTTGAAACTCCATTTACGGAGGGTGATTGGTTCCTCAATACTGACTTTTGAGGAGATGTGCACCGTACTTTGTCAGATTGAAGCTGTGTTGAATTCTCGTCCCTTCTGTCTCCTCTCAGATGAAGATATTAATCCTCTAACAACTGCTCACTTTTTTATAGTGAAACCCTACACTGCAGTTCCAGAGCCGAATTGCGACAATGTACCGCCCAACGATGTGGTGGTGATCCGAGAAACGAATCTACCTACAGGAAAATGGTTAATCGGTCGAATAGAGAAGATTCATCCAGGTACAGATAACCGCACTCGTGTTGCAACATTCGCACAGCTAGGGGATCATTTCTGCGCCCAATTACGAAACTTGCCAAGTTGCCCTCTACTTGCTGAACCTACGTTGGTCCAGGGGGGGCGGGATATTTGAGACTTAACTAATTTAATCGTTCTTCATCATAGTTCGTGTATTTATATTACGTAATTTGATTTCATTTGTACATACTTTTCATAATTGATTATTGTAAGGCAGTTAAATTGAGTCACTGTACTTTTTTAAAAGCTCTATTTATTATCTATCTCGTTCACTCTGTCACAGAACAATTGATACTTTGGTGTTGAAAGACAAATCTGCTGTCGCACTAACAACTACTTAGTGGAGACTTGCATTTGCAGACATTTTTGTGCATTCTGAGGTACATGGTATGATCCGATCATCCGATGCCTCTTTCACTTGGGTGACACTCGCGGCCGCTTCAATACCAAGGGTAATTACTTGTTTGTTTGTGTATAGCTCGTTACACATTTTTTCTTTGCATACTTATACTGTGTTACAAATTATTCAGCGTTATACAAATTGTGAACAAACAAGAATTTTCTTTTAAATAAACTTATTGTTCATTGATCGTTTCTTTTTTTTCGAGCGTTTACAAACAGGTTTGGTGAAATACATTTTACTAATCACTAAAATATCATGAGTCCAGTTAGTCGTAACTTATTTTCAAACGTTTTTTTAAAAGAAGAAATTCTGACTTTATCTCCAATTTTAATTAATTGTTTTTCTTTTGATTCTCTAACTGGAAACATATTATTGAGAATTTGTTTTCCATTATCTTCGTTGACTTCACAGGGTTTCGTTCCTATTGCTCTGTGAATATGTCTATAATTGTATCAATTATGTCAATCCATTTGGTATTTTATTGAATTTCAAACTGAACTTTCAGTTTTTCATAAATTGTTCTATTAAATCTTTCTACAATACAATTGCAGATTTTTTCTCACTGAAAGATTGATACATTTTTATATCATACTTGTTCAAAACCGTAGTAAAGTTTTTATTTAGAAATTCTTTTCCAGAATCAGTATAAGGTAATTTTGTCGGATTTGAAGCCTCTTTAAAAATTTGAGCAAACTCGTCTGCGACACACTCCCCATTTTTTTAATGGCTTAATCCATGCAAATTTTAGAAACGTATCAATAACATTTAGCATATATTGATATCCTTTATTGATATAAATCTTATATTTAGTATTTGTATCAACTGTTGTCATAATAAGTAAATCAGCAGCCCATAATTCATTTATTCCTTTAGAAATTATTTTTCTTCGCTCGAAATGTGTTCTCACTGGTTTACGTAATTCTTTTGCTATTGCTAATTTCCTTTCCATTATGAAATTAAATAAATTTATTTATAAATAAATGTCGAAAGATAATATTTTAGATGCAGTTCTCAGAGATTATATTATATCTCAAAAAGAATTAGAAAATAAACTGAAAGAATGTCGTTTAGATAGAGCAATAAAATTAAATGAAGATCCTCAACCAATTGTATATCCTTTGAATCAGTCTGTTATAAACAGCTATAATTTAAATGAAAGTTTGAATTATTTAAAGATGGACTTAAATAATGCTCTGCCATTAACAAATAATAATTTATGATTAATTAGAGAGAAACAAAAAGAATTGAGTGATGAATATGTAAATAAATTAGATGATTTAAAAAATTAAATATCTCCACTTAAAAAGAGTAGTAGAGAAATTACGAAATGAATATTCAAAATTGTTACCACTTTCAAAACAAGAAGAACCAACTAGTTCCAAAAAAGTTGAAAATGAAGAATTTCATCCACCAGTTGGTACACCAATTTCAAAGAAAAGAATTTAAATTCTTCTGAATCAAGAGTATGTGACAATATATTTGTTTTGAGATCGGAAAATTTAAAAGTCCTCTGGATCGGTATTCTGATGTAACAGTTAATAATTATGATATTATTGTAAAATGTAATAGGTATATTGGAACTAAAGGCGTATGGGAACTATTGACTTTGAAAGAACAATCAGCATAGCTGCACATGAAGATTTAGACATTTATGAACACATTATTTTATATACTTATGCCTATATGCAAAGTAATAACAAAAATTCAAAAAAGAGTAACTCTAGTGTTGTTAGTAATATAGTAATATATGTAAATATATGAATTATATTAGGCCAATACTAATAAAAAATCAAAATTTTAAAAGAAAAAAACGGATCAGGAATAGAAAACAATTTTAAAATTTATACAAAATTGCCATGTGAATATATTAACTGGAATGACATTGATGAATTAAAAGAACGATTATAATTACTTATTGGTGAAAATGAAGCAATATACATAATGAAATCATGAATATTATTGAAGAATTACGAGAAGAAAATATAATTTAATTTTTTATATAAATGGGTATCAATAAATTTTTTAGAAGAAATAATCAATCCAGGCATTTCTACCCTGATTAATAAAATAAGAACAATAGAAAATGAACAGACAATTTTACAATATAATATAATGGGTATAACAAAATCTATTGATAATTTAGAAATGGTTCTTAATAAAGATATTGACAATTAAAAAACTAATACTCACAACAAAATTAAAAAAAAATAATAGATACATATAACCGAAATAATAGAAAATTTAAGAATAAATATTCAAAATGGTATTAAATAAATCAATTTCTTCTATTAATAAGAGATTAGATGAAAGTTAAGAATATAAAAATAAAACATCTAAATTTCCCCCAATAGTACAATATATTTTTTCTATTCATTTTAATTCGGTTCTTCTATTCGAATAACTTGTTCGGCTCTTTTAGCTACTTTTTTCAAAGAACATCTGGTTATTTTCTCGATATAAAAAAGTGCGCATTTACCACACTACTTAAAAGCTAGTGCCTTCGCTACCGCTATGCGGTTTTAAAGCCACTATGCGGCTTTAAAACCGATGGAATAGTGGTGCGTATCTATTTGAAACTCGCTGGACTTCTCCAGAATTTGCCTTAGTGTGAAGATTTGGTCTATAGTCGATTTGCATCGCCGAAAGAAGCTGGTACGTGCAGATTAGTGCGGTGCAAAGTTGGGAGGTTGCGAGATACCTTTCCTTCAGGCGTAGAAGCTTCTTCTCATCCCGTCTTCCAGCCTGGTACTCATTTTGGGCTGCGCTTGTTTTCCGTTGCAGTGCTTTTTGGTGTGCCGACGTTTGCCCTTATGAATGTTCGCACATCAAGGATATTTGAAAGAGCACGTGGTCGATTTGGTTGCTGTGTGGATTATTTTTATATTATCGATAAGACCGTCAGCATTCCAGTTCAAGCGTTCGTTCTTTCCACTATTACCAATGATCTGCCGACGACTCCGATTCCCTAGGAAACATTTGGTTTTTCAATCACTTTCCGCTAGCAGATCTAGACTGTCACCGTCCGAATAAAATCGATATGCTACTTTCTGAGGGCAGGTTGTTCCACCTGTCGGGTTCACCGATGTGTGTTTCGTCGAAGGTGGAAATTAAGCAAAGCTTGTTCCATTCAACCATGGATCTCGACATGCTCTTAAGGCAATTCTGTGAGCATGAAAACTTGCAGGATAGAACTCATAATAACAACGAGCTGAGTAAAACTATTGAGGGCCACTTTCATTGCACAATTCGGATAAAAGGTCCGTAGTTCGCTTCTTGGCATTTACCAAAACGCCTGTCGAGTTCGGTGAATCGCGCTGACGCTTCTTTACGATACGTTAAAAACTAGAGACTTAAGAAAAAATACGTGAATTTCATTAGTGAATACGAACGTTTATGCCACATGGCCACGACCGTCAATTTATTTAATTTATTTGCCCCATCATGCGGTAATCAATTCCAGAAGTACGACCACCAAGCTGCGGGTGGTTTTTAACTCATCGTACAAGTCCATGAACGGTTTCTCATTGAACGATTATTTGGTTGTTTGCCCCACATTACAAAACGACTTGTTTACGTGCACGGTTAAGTTGCTGCATAGAATCGCGGTCAAAGCCCATCTCGCTAACTCGGACAACTTTCACTTCCAAAGGATCGTATGCCGGGAGGATGTCACAGGGAATCCACGTGACTATATGCTATAAAACAGCTTATGGAATGGCTTCCGCATAATTTCTCGCCAAAAGTGTGCTCAAACAAATAGGCATCAACAACGCGTCGAACTTCCCAAGGGCTTTGGAGAGCCTTTTTAATGATTTCTAAATTGATGATTTTAACTCTTCATTCGTAAGTGTGGAAGAAGCCGTGGCGATTTAAAACGATATCAGCCTTATCCTGCTCAGTCTCCGACATCTATATGGCATTATGTACGTTATTTCGAAAACCCGGCGAACTGTGCAACTCGTGGTCTCATGTCAAGACACTTACAAGCCACCAGATGTACGGTGGAATCGTACACCCTTCTTACAAAACGCTTCAATTAGACTTTGTGAACTTCTTGGCATCAAGCAATCCTCGGACCCGGATGCTAAAAGTTAGTCTGCTTATCTAATGCGGTGAGTGCTAGTGAACGGGCCATTTGTTCAAGATTCTCGAACGTTTATAGATTTTATGGTATTATCGCTCGGCTCGAGGCTTCGTGTTCATTATCTATCGCCCCTGAGCATACACGCCACCAAGTTAGCATTCGTAAAACTTATGCAAAAACATTATTTTTTGGCAAAGCGGTTTCAAATAAAAGCAAGTACTCACATATGAGTCCCTTTATCGATGAAAGAGGGCGCGATTTCTATTTTTTAATTTATATATGTATTTAATGAATATTTGTCATTTAAATGTCAATCTGGTAGACGGCCAAACCATATAGACTAAGTAGACTAAGTATAATAATAACTAATATTGTAAGTATTCACTCTTTTCTTCACTCTTTCTTCTCTTCTTTAACTATCATTTAACGTTTTTAATTGTTCGCGATTGTCATTTAAATAATATGCACGTGTGTCAGATGACGTATCTTTTTTCACTCAACTATTTTATTCTTGGTGTTCATCATGTAATCTAGCGATATATTTTTCAATGCACGACTTGTATACGACAAAGCGATATGTACCTTACCAGCAGCAGCTGACTAGTCTACCAAAGCAACGGTTGGAACCTGCAATTAAATTCGGCAACACTGGCGTCGAATACGCTCTGGCTCGATCATGGAATGGACGGGGTACCAAACGGTAAAAGATTTACATCGCTCTCTGCATGGGTACTAAGTACTGATGAAAGTCGAGTTGGTATCGGAGCTCTCTTCATCAGCTTTCTTTGCAGCTTAGCGTCGCTTCGTTGAACGCCGCCCAGTGGTCTGACAGTGAAAAACGGTCTTTCGAGAAAGTTATATGTAGCCTTTTGAGTTTTATGTGTAAGCACTCTTAGATAATCCGGGCTTATGATTTTAAAGCATTTATTTTAATTAATTTTTATTTTAACAATTCATAACAATCTTACATCCTAGACAAAAATGTTTAAAACTAGTTGGACTAACAATATTACTATTTCTAACTTAATCTATTAATCTTAAAATATGTCTTTCGACTTAACCTAATAACGAATATTTTAATACTAGATTATTAACATTAGAAATGTATAATAAGAAAAATGGAAGAAAAAAAACTTATTATCTGAACGGTTTTGGGTAAAATTTATTTACTAACTTATATTCTACCTTAAAATAAAACTAAACAACACTCACAACCTAACTTATTATCTAAACTACATATATAAACATACACATCCGAAAATGTATATAGCCATATACAAATGAGTATGTACAGACATATATGTAGACCCTACTTAGATCGTTGTGCGACGGACAGGTCGTGGTTGAGTCGCCCATCCACAGTTGAACGGTCTATGTGGTAGATGAGCGGTGCCGCGGTTACGTCTTGTAATAGTCCGTACTTGTCTAGATGGAAAAATGCTTCTGGGGGAACGAAGCCACTGTGACGTACCCTTTCGTGGTATCGTGGCTTGTAGTCAGTACCAAAGATCAGGATATTGATTGAGCTCATTGCTCTGGCAGTATGACCTCGAATCATCTTCACCAGGAAATTGTCCACTCGTATCAAGTTCGTCCCGTTGTATAATACCTCATTGGAGTAGAATTGTTTGTACTGGGACTCTGGTGTTATGTAAAGGCGAAGGCAAGCCCTAAGCAAGCCCTCTCAAACACCCGAATCTTTTCCATCTAGCTTACACTTACGTTGAACCACACGGGACAGCCATAGGTGAGCATTGGCCGGATGAGGGCCACGTAGCAGATTACCTTCACTCTTGCATCGAGGTTGTGAAACAGTCTTTTTGTAAGAGCGAAGAGCATCTACATGTTTTTTAAAACATAGATATTGATCTAGCCAGATCCCCAGATATCTGACTACTGTCCTTTGCGCGAGATTAGTGGTGTCCTCGATCTTTTTACTTGATCTGTACACAATTAAGTCGTCGGCGTACGCAATTACGTGAGGAAGAGAACTTATCAGATCGCTCAATAAGATGTTGAACAGGATCGGCGAATTATAGGCACCCTGTTGGAGACCACTTTTTACTTCAAAGATACCTGCAGAGCTCACATTGCCATTCTTAATGCCGAACTTTCTACCGGTAAGCATGTTACACAGTAGGTACAGCAGTGGTTTACTAATACCTACCCCACTGAGCTTAAAAAAAAGTCCTTCTAACCATACGCTATCGATGGTCTTCTCCAGGTCAATCAGCAGGCACCCGTACATTATTTCTGGCTCTTATTCCATTGGATATCCGACACCAGTTTCGACATGGCATGAATAGTGTCACGCTCCGCTTTGAAACCGAATTGGTTATCCAGAATTATATGTTTGTCCTCTGTCCAGTTGATCAGAGCTCTATTTACCAACTTCTCGAATACCTTGGTGATGTTCGTATGAAGACTAATTGACCTGGAGTTGCATGGATTCGAAGAATCTTTTAATCGTTTGGATATGGGTTGCACAATCGCAGTTTTCCAATGCTCCGGATAATATGCATTATTCAGAGCGTTGTTAAACAGGATAGTGTACATATTAACCACATCTGGGGGAAGATGTCTTAGCACTTCGAGATCCCTTCGATTCCAACTGAATTTTTCTTCTTTAGTGATTCGAAGACCGCTTGGAGCTCAGTCTTCGCTATGAACTGGGGATGAACCCCTTCTTCGGCGATGACATTATCTGTCATGTTATCTTCATTGAACACGACAAAGCCGATGTTCTCAGATCGCCATTGTTGCTCGAAGTCTTCTCGAAGTTGCGAGTTGCTAGATTGTACGTAGTTCTCCAGGTCGTGGTTTGGGCGAACACTCACATTCACCTTATACACTTCCTGAAAGACCGCGTCTAGTACCTCCATTTTTTCTTGCGGGTCTTCGAGCTAACTTCTTTGTTATCGTCGAGTACCGCGTTATCTGGATCAATACCTGCTGTAGTCAGTATTTGTTCATTGTCCGTCGTTCTGGGGAGCTTAAGACACAGAAGATCGCTACGCTTACTGCGAAAGAATTTGTTTATTTGCGGGAACATGCTCGGGTCGTTGAATCTTACAGTCCGAATCTTGTTGTTCCAATGCATGTTAATAGAAAGTCAGTAGTTCTGAACAATTAATGTTTGAATGTTTTTGATGAGCGATTTCAGTGTCCTAATTTCCTCATCTCGTCGTTATTCGTTATTTTTGCGTGTATTCCGTGGTACAGTACAATCCATCGTTCGTTTTATTGTCTCAATTGTATTACATACAAGTCAATTGTTTGACAAGTTTCTGTTGTAGGGTATGTGGAGCGTATTTGAGGATACTGCTCCCGTCATTTGTCTGGAGAAGCAGTTTGTCGTACTGTAATTCTAGGGATATATTTAAACAACCTTATTCTGCAATATCGTTGGGGATCTTGATTTCGGCACTGATTCCGCAATGGTCACTGAGATACCGTTTGTGCTCAAACAGTTTACCGTTTGTGTCTGTCACCTGTAGTCTTTTGTCAAACAGCACGAGATCCAGATAAGAGCCGCTTCTGGGTTAGGACGAGATCTATGTTGCCTCGAGTCTATACTCGACACTGTGCCAGCAATACCAGCTGTAAAGCTGGTTCCCTCTACTTTTGGGCACTATGTTTTCCCAATATACGTGACGGGCATTTAAGTCCCCGGCCAAAATGAAATTGTTCTCCACCGAGACCAGTCTTAGACATCGAAAGAGTGAATCGAGCTCTTATATACGTAGTTGTTCTGGAACTAGCGGAGCCGGAGGAGTAGACCGACAACAACTTCTTTTCACTGCGGAGAGAAATGCATTCGATGCAGGCCTTCAACTCCTGAAACCGTCGTAATTCACTACTATACACTACTTTGCGCTTAATGTTATTTTTAATTAAGAATGCTCCAATATGCCTCTCTGGCATAGCTTGTTTTCGCTAATCAGAAATAGCTCTGGGCTTTGATCGTCCAACAATCTATAGAGCTCGTTTGGTCGAGGGATCCCTGCCAATGAATTTTAATTCACTACATTCACTTCATCAGGACTGGTGACATGCTTGGTTCTGCAGGAGCGCCAGAATTTGGCCTACCTGCTCCTGTAACCGATCCATTCGCCTTTCAATGGAGAATTTCCAATCGGGCGTTGGATCGTGTGCTCCTGGCACTGAAGGCTGCTACACTACCTTCGGTAGCTGCTAATCTCCCGCGCTCCTCTCACCAGACGCCATTTGGGCGTAGGTCAGTTGAGGGGTGACGGTTATAGCTGCTCCGAGTGGATTTCGGGCAATCCTGGAATTTAGGGCTGCGCTGATAGTTAGCGGTGTTTTCCACGTTCCCGATGAGTACGCTGACTCAACAATTATCTGCACTGTGGTTTTCTCCGCACTTACCGCATCATGGCTGTATTTAGCAGCTCGACGAGGCATGCCCGAACCTTTGGCAGCGATAACATTGTGCAATGCCATCGCGCCTTCCTATATTTTCCGCCCTCTTTCCTTGCCTTTCTACGCTTCAAGCGGCCAGGAGAGCTTCAACAGCCGGGATTGGCATTTTCGCCTTTTGGAGTGAAGGAGAAGAACTCAATCATCGACATTTAAAAATCCCCTTTAACAATATTGTACTGATCCACTGTATTTTCTTGGCCTTTATTTTTACTAAAGGTAAAATTACCTTGACCTATGGCTTTCTTACATACTCTGGCTGCCTGCTCTACGTCTGGCTTGTAAATGTTGATTGGAGGCACCTTCTCCTTCTTTTGTTGCTGCTGCTGATGTATTGCTGGCTGAGTATTTTTTTAATATATACAGCTGCGAGCAAGAAAATAGCAGTTAATAAGTACCTTAATAAGTACCATTACTTGAAAATAAAAAAAAATTAGTAATGATTTAAAATTTTTTTCTTATTATTATGAAAACTTCATTTTGTTCTAATATTTACACTAAGAGAATATTGATTTTAATAAAATATAGTAGAATAAATACATTTTTGTAAAAAAGACTTCAAAACAAGGCGAGCAAAATAATAACAGTGCTGTTTCTTGACCAACTCAAAAGGTTAAAGTAACGAGAAATAAATAAGGAAATTAATTAATGATAAATGAAGAGCTATTGCCAATGAACTAGTACCTTGTAGCATCTGCTTTATTGCGTATAACAGCTTCACAACGCCGCTTTATGGAATCAACAAGACTCTGGCACCTTTCAGCTGGGATTGATTTCCAACCCTGCTCAACTGTCATCCACAACTCGATATTATTTCTTGGCTCTTTATTGGAAACATATTTTTTTATATCCGCCCATAGATTCTCAATAGGATTGAGATCGGGGGATTGAGCAGGCCACTCCATGACCTCAATTCTATTGTCCTGAAACCACCGCTTAGCTTTCCGGCTGGTATGTTTCGGGTCGTTGTCCTGTTGAAAGACCCATTTTAACGGCATTTCCTCCTCGACATATTGTTGTACTTCTGCCGGGGCGAAAGCCGCACTGTTCATCCCCCATCCTGGGCAAATCCGCCGGTGTGGATGAAATCCGGCCAGAAATGCTTAAGACAATGGGTAAAGAGCGAGTTTTATGGCTCTCTCTTGTCACTAAAGTGGCCTGGGAACGCGGTGAGACACCTGGCGATTGGCAAACTGTGGTGATTGTCTCAGTTTTCAAGAAGGGGGACCAAAGAGATTGCTCCAACTACAGGGCATATCTCTTTTAAGTATCCCCGGGAAAGTCTATGCTAAGGTGTTGGAAGCGCGTTCTAGAGCTATGGTCGAACCGCGGATGGGGGATGAATAGTGCGGCTTTCGTCCTGGCAGAAGTACAACCGACCAGCTTTTCACTCTAAGAATGGTACTTGAGAAGGTTTGGGAGTATGCCAAACCCATCTACAGTTGCTTTGTAGATTTGGGAAAGGCATATGACCGAGTCTCTTTAGGTAAACTCTAGAGTGTCCTGCTGGAGTATGGGATTGATGGTCCTCTTCTGAGGGTGTGTCTTGTCACCTCTCCTTTTCATTGTATATATGGACTGGATGTTGCAGCGCAGCCGAGGTGAGGAATGTTTCACATTGGGAGAGTTGAGGGTAAGTCATCTTCTTTTTGCAGATGACTTAGTTATCCTCACATCCTCCCAGACGGAACTCCAGCGCGCACTCGATAGGTGTGTGCCGTATGTGCTGATGCTGGAATGAGGGTTAACGTGGACAAATCGGAGGTTATGGTCATTTCCAGAATGCCTGTTCAATGCACTCT